>PVJA010015959.1:0-44365 GCA_004027025.1 Myocastor coypus
AAAAAAAAAAAAAAAAAAAAAAAAAAAAAAAAAAAAAAAAAAAAAAAAAAAAAAAAAAGAAAGCCAGTTTTTCCAGCACTATTTTTTAAAGAGGCTATCTTTCTTCCAGTAAATATGTTTGACCCCTTTGTCAAAGTTAATGTGGCTCAGTGTGTTTGTAGTTGCTTTTATATCTTCTAGTCTTTCCATTGATCTTCAGGTCTATTTTTTTTTCCCACTGCCAGGCTGATTTTATTGCCGTGGCTTTGATGTATAATTTTATGTCAGGAAATGTAATGCCTCCTGCCTTATCTTTTCTGTCCAGGATTATATTTGCTATTCTAAGTCTTTTCTGTTTCCAAATAAATTTTAGCAATGACTTCTGCAGGTCTGTGAGGTATGCTGATAGGAAATGCATTAAGTCTGTGTAACAATTTGAGGATTATGGCCATCTTCACAATGTTGGTTTTTCCTATCCAGGAGCAGGGAACATCTTTCCATTTTCTGAAATCCTCTATGATCTCTTTTTTAAAGTACTATAGTTTTCATTGAAAAGATCTTTTGCTTCTTTAGTTAGACTAGTTCGTAAGTATTTCATTTTCTTCAGTGCTATCGTAAAAGGTACTGTTTCTCTAATTTCTCTCTCAGTGTGTTTGTTATCTGTATAGAGGAATGCTTTGGACTTTTGTGTGTTGACTTTGTAACCTGCTATGCTACTGAATTTGCATATTATTTCTAGTAGCTTCTTGGTGGAGTTTTTTGGGTCTTTAAATAGATTCTTATGTCATCTACAAATAATAAAATTTTAACTTCTTCATTACCTCTACTTATTCCTTTTATTTCTCTCTCTTGTCTAATGGCTTTATCTAATGATTCCAAAACTATATTGACCAAGAGTGGTGATAAGGGACATCCGTGTCTCTGGTACCACATCTGAGATTAAAAGACTTCAGTTTTTCCCTGTTTAGAATTGTATTAGCTGTTAGATTGTCATCAATGGCTTTATCAGAGTGAGAAAGAGGCCATCTATTCCAATTTGCTGAAGGACCTTGAACATGAATGAGTGTGAGACTTTGTCAAAAGCCTTTTCTGCATCAATTGAGATAATCATGTGGTTTTTGGATTTAGCTCTATTGATATAGTTTATTACATTTATAGATTTCCGCATGTTGAACCATCCTTGCATCCCTGGGATGAATCCTACCTGTTCATTGTGTATTATCTTCTTAATGATTTGCTGTATTCTGTTTGCGAGGATTTTATTGGGGATTTTTGAACTCATGCTCATTAGAGAGAATTGCCTGTAGTTCTGTTTTTTTTAGTTGCATTCTTCTCTTGTTTGTGGATCCATATAATACCTTCCTTCCAGGAATGATTTTGGGAGAAATGTTTCATTTTCAATTTCATTGAAGAGTTTGAGGAGTATTAGGATTATATCTTCTGTAAATTTCTTGTAGAATTCAGTAGTGATTCCGCCAAGACCTGGACTTTTCTTTGTTGGTAGGTTTTTAATTATATTTTGTATTTTATTGGCTATTATTTGGTTGTTGCACATTTTTATGTCTTCTTAATTCAGTTTTGTTGATTTGTATCTTTCTAAGAATCTGTCCATTTCATCTGTGTCATCAATTCTGTGGGAGTAAAGATTCTCAAAGTAGCTATGAATGACCTGAATTTCCACTTGGTCTGTAGCAATTTCAGACTTCATTCCTCATTGCTTCAGTTTGAGTTTTTTCTTTCCTCTTTTTGATAAGGTTAGCAAGGGGCTTATCAATTTTGTTTAATTTTTAAAAGAACCAGTGTTTTGGTTTGTTAATTCTTTGTATTGTTTTCATCTCAATTGAATTAATTTTTGCTATGATCTTTATAATATATTACCATGTTTGGGCTTTGGGTTTGCTTTGCTCTTCCTTTTCTAAATCTTTAATGTTCAGCATTAGAGTATTTAGCCGTTTCTATTTGGTATTCTTAATGTGTGAGTTCAGAGCTGTAAATTTCCCTCTAAGAACTGCTTTCATTGCATCCTATAAATTCCTGTAATTTGTGTTTGAATTTTCATTAAGCTGTAGGTATTGTTTAATTTGCTATTTAATTTCATCTCCAACCCATTGGTTGCTGTGGAGGGTGCTGTTTAATTATCGTTTGTTTATGAGTTTCTTTTGTCATTCATTTCCAGTATCACTTCACTCTGATCAGATTATATGCATGGGATAATTTTTGTTTTCTTACATATATGTAAGCATGAACTATGGACTAGTATGTGGTTTGTTTTAGAAAATGTCCCATGAGCAGCTGAAAAAATGTGTATTCAGAAGGAATACACTCTTTATATGTCCACTGAGTCCATTTGTTCTAAGTACTGGTTCAGTTCTGTTATTTCTTTGCTAATTTTTTGTTTGCTTGACCTATCTTTTTAGGATACAGTGGTGTTAATGTCTCCTATGAGGATTGTTGTATTGGATATTAGAGTTTTCATGTGTGTCCCTTAGGATTTGTCTTATGTAGTTGGATGTTGCCGTGCTGGGTGCATACCTATTTATGAGTGTTATCTCTTCCTCTTAAATTTTTCCCATAACCAGTATGTAGTGGCTTTCTTTATCTTGTTTGATCTTTCTTGGTTTGAAGTTGAGACTGTCTGTAAATAGGATTGCTACCCCTACTTTTTTTCTGAGGTGATGGGCATGTAGTATTGTTTTCCATCCTTTGACTTTCAGCCTATGAATTTCTTTATGACTTAAGTGTGTTCCTTGTATGTAGCATATTGTTGACCTTTCCTTCCTAATCCACCATGCCAGTCTTTTTCTTTTAATTGGTGAATTTAGACTATTTATATTGCTAGTTACAATTGAGATGTATTGATTTATTCTTATCATGTTATTTACCTGCTGTTAGTTAACCTTTTATCCCATGTCTTTAATTGTTTTCCCTGATGGATGGGTTCTTTCCATTCTTGTCAAGTTCTGGTCATTTTGGTCCCTCTGTAGAATATCTTTTATTAGTCTGTGTATGGTTGGATTTGTCATCATGAAACTTTTTAGTTGTTCTTTGTCATAAAAATATTTTACTTCTCCATCAAACTTGAGAGAGTATTGCAGGGTATTGCAGTCTTGGTTTGAATTTGTTTTCCTGAAGGACTTAAAGAACTCTGCTCCATGCTCTTCTTGAGTTCATGTTTTATGAAGAGAAATCTGCCATTATTCTGAGGGGTTTTCTTTTAAATGTGATCTATTTCTTTTCTCTAGTGACTTTTAGTATGTTATTCTTGTGCTCGAGTTCTGGGATCTTGATTATTATATGTCTGGGTGTGCTTTTAATTTAGTTGATGTTATTTATAGTTCTATATGCTTCAGTTTTTTGAATGTCAAAATGTTTCCCCATATTTGGGAAGTTTTCCACTAATACTTCTGCCCATATTCTTTTTATATCATTTGTATTAACTCCTTTCTCATTGATGTCTATTAATCTCACATTGTTTATCTTTGCATCATATTGTAGGTGTTGAATTATTTTTTCCTGCATCCTAGTTGTTTTTAAGAGATCCTTTCTTACCTTTTCACTAGGTGCAACAATGTCTTCAAGATCTGAAACTCTATCTTCACATTTATTCAGTTGGCTTTTCAGCTTGTTACCCAGGTTTTAATTTCCTGCGTGTCTCTTTGAATCTGCTTTTTCCAATCTATTTCTTTTCTATATTGCTCTTTGAAGGAGTCCGAAGTTTATCTAATCTCTTCCAATTTTTTATTAGTATCTTATTCAGAAATAGTTATTAATTCTTTCATTATGGTTATCCTCTTTTTTCTTCAGAAATTATCTGATTTCCTCTCTACCATTCTACAGTTGTCTCTTTATTTCAGATGCTATTAATTTAGAGATTCCTTTTTTTGCTTCAGAGCTTATCTCAGACCTGATTTCCTCTCTTCTCATCTGCAGATGTTTCTTTACTTCAGATGCTATTAATGCACGTTTCGTTTTTTGTTTCAGTTATTTCTGCTCTGATTTCCTGTGTACCTTTCTACAATTGTTTCTTTACTTGAGACATTATTCAGAGAGTCCCACTGTATAATTCCCATTTTCTCCTATGTTAATGTCTCCTATATTTTTTTCAATGTGGGCTTGGGTCGACATTGCATTTTGCTCCTTCTCTTTGTCATTGTGTAGAAAAATAGTAGGAAAATAGTTCTGTACATGTTCATAACAAATGCAATTATTTCCCAGTGGTTTTGATCTGTAGTTGGTTGAATATATGATACAGAACTTACAGGTTATGGAGGGCTATCTGTAGTTACATTTTATTCATTTCTATATGTTTTTATTTTTTATTTTTATTTATTTTTTTCTAGCTTTACATTTTATGCCTTGTGGCCTATATGTTTTTAAAATGTATTATCTGTAATGTCAGGTGTTCACCAAATAGAAGAAAGAATTGCCACAGTATTCTATTATAAACTTTTAATCTATCATTGTTTAAATGAAAGCAAAATAATAACAGAGTCTTATAAACTGGGTCATTTCCTTATTCAGAGCACTGTGTTCCTCAGACATTCAAATAATAGGTGAGTATCTGTGCTTATTTTTTTTTTTTACCTAGTCTTGTAGTATAAGGCTTGAAAACTTAACATAACTCAGAAGAAAATGTCATGTGCTGGAATAATTCAGCTTTGACTGGTGGAGAGATAAATATTTTTTAAAAGCTTTCTTTTCAAATTTATGTATCCCATTTTAAAGCTGAATCAGAAGCCAAACTACCCCCAAAGCAAATGTTATTAGAATATAATTTTTTGTTTTCTTATTCTAGAACCAAGTGGATATGCTACTTCAAGAAATGGCAGACGAAGCTGGGTAAGGAGTTACTCCAGAGCTTTTGAATGGTCTTGATTTAATGTCTGCATGTTCTACAATTCTTTAATGTGGATAGAAATACTTATCTTTACCAGAGATTGTCAAAATTAAGTTTTTGATTTAAGCATTAATGATTCAGTGACCTTTTAATAGTCATCTATTTCATTGTCATGCTCATAAAATGTGACTTATTCACATCATTCAGTGTTTTATTAAAATCTCTAGAAATAGACTAATTTAGTGTATGATAATATGAAGTGCAGGAAAATATGAAGGGAGACAAAGTGTTTAAAAATTTACTCACCATCTATTAGGTGCAACATATACAAAATTCATGTTTTTAATAAAGCACTCTGCCAAGAAAGTGCTATGATCAAGCTGTTGATTCATAAGTCCCATTTGAGTTCTGCAAAATGACTAATATGTGCAATATGTCCAGGAGATTCAAAAGACAGCAACATTACAAATGGTCTTTTCTTTTTCAAAGTAAATAATCAACACTTTTGTACTGCTACTCAAAATAGTATGTTTGATACAACTTCTTTGATTTAGGACTTCGTGTTTTGTGGAAGTGATTTGACAGTGCTGTCTGGTAAAATGCAAACTGCAGTAATCAAATTTATAATAATTTTTATTGCTTTTTTGTATTTACTATAAGTCTACAAGGTCTCACTGCATAAATCAGACATGTAGTGATCCTTCTTTTTCAGCCTCACAAGTGCTGGTATTACAGGGGCATACCACCATGCCTGTTCGTAATGGCTCTCTCAGTGTGCCCTGGGGGCAGGTCCAGCACAGCACACTCAGGATTGAACCCTAGTACCTGTGTTCTGCCTAAGCCGATGCTTTAGTCTGCTGAGCTATATGGCTAGTCCTTTGTTGCTTTTTTAATGATATACTATTTTATGGAGAAAAGGTAAAACAAAATTTCATAACAAATAATAGAATTTTATTACATTATATGTTGCCATCTTTAAAGTAGTTGCTTAGGGTACAAGATATGGGCATAATTTCTCCAATTAATATTAGCACAAATCTTCCTCTTTAGTGAACTGAGAGACACTAATAATATAACTAACTTACATTTTTTCCCTTTTTGCTACTGTCCTTTTTGCTTTCACCTATCCCAGTTCCTTTTTCCTTTTGAACAAATTTTTCCCATTTCACAATATCTGTTATACACTTTACACCTTATTTGCTCTTTCACTTTCTCATACCAGAAAGACAAGATTTATTTTACTTAGGAATATGATCTCAAGTTGTATCCTTTTACCTATAAAAGTCTCAGTTTTCCTCCCTTATGGTCGAGCAATATTCAATTATATAAAAATACAACTTTTTTATCTATTACTCAGTTGGCGGGCATTTGTACTGTTTGCAAGACTTAGTTATTATAAATTGTACTGCTATAAACATGCATGCATATTTGTATGTGTATATATAATACATATGTATATATATGTGTGTATATATACATAGACATATACATATGTATATATATATATATATATATATATATATATCATGGTGATATGTTTTCAATTCTTGTGGAATACATGTATTAATACTCATTTATGCTAATTATTTTAAAATTATTTTTAGGCTTGATCTCAATATGGAACTACCACAGGGTCAGACAGGTTCTGTTGGCACAAGTGTTGCTTCGATTGAGCAGGTAGATGTTGGATTTTATTTTCATTTTATGCATTTAATATGTTTTTAAATTAGTAACTTATATAAGTTAAATTTATGTAAGTGAAACACATTTATATTGATATAAAATATGTATACTTACATTTTTCTTTCACTTTTTTTTTTGCTATATCTTCATGAAATAGCAGAATGTGATTAGCTCCTACCTGTCATGTGCACACTTATTTTTTTTCTCTATTTTAGGGAAGGGTCTACAGGGTGATAAGGGTCTCACTATTAGATTAGAATCCTAGTTATCTGCCTATTTATAGCCTCCCAAAACCTAGGATTACAGGTGTGCAGTACCATGCCCAGTGTCAATTGCCATCTCAGTGCGCCCCTGGGGTGGGGCGGGCACATCAGAACTGTTGACCAAACCAGTGTCCCCTGCACCTGCTTGCAAGTGCCTTAAGCTGCTGAGCTATTTGGTCTGCCCTCTTGTGCACACTTACTTCTAAAAAGATTTAGATTTCCTTCATTGCTTCTGCTCTATTAAGTTTTCCATTTCTTTTGATTGATTTGTTTAGTGAAATTCTGTATTGCTTCTAATTTATTTACTACTTTTTATTCTTTAAAATAAATGAGTTCATAATGTTGTTAATGTGAATTCTTAGAGATTGTGAATCTTATTTAAATGTGAGATATTTGAAACACTGGTGATTTTCATTTGTCACGACTTTGATGATGTAAAATTTACTTCCTTTAGGATGAACTGTCACAGAGACTTGCTCGTCTTCGTGATCAAGTATAACTGAAAGAACTGGTGCTTCTGTTTTTTTCACTTGCTGAAATGTTCTTTGTGTGTGTATGTAGATAAGTTGAACCCCATTTACACTAAAATATCTATATGCCAGAATGCTTAGACTATTTGTATATACTGCTTTTTTGTCTTGCTGTAATTTCCACCCCATTTTTTTTGTGGAACTGGGGATTGAACACAGGCCCTTGCACTTGCCAGGCAACCACTTATTCTACTGAGTTATCTCCCCCGCCCCTACCACCCCATTTTTCTTCCCAATGAATTTCCACATGGGAAGATTTTACAGTTCTGTAGATATTATATGTAAAAGTGTGAGGAGCATATTTTTGTAGATATCTTTGGCAAAACTAGCATTATGTTATTGTATATTAAACATCTTCCTCAAATATTAGATCAAACATGTAGCATCAGGTACTTCTAGAGAAAGTAGCTTTTACAGAATAAGGTATAGAATAAAGGTTTTGGATTTTTCTTAATTCACGGTCATTTTTAATCTTTGTAGTGACAAGTACTTCATAAATGTAAAGCAGAAAAATGTGTTTTTTAAACATGTTTTATTATGTTTACATAGCCAGAGAACCTCAGTTAGTGTCACACCATTTTGTGTTTTTTTCTGTATCTAAACAGAAGCACAGTTAACCTTGTCTTCCTCTTAAGCTTTAGCATTAGATTTTAACCCCATAATCAAATTACTATTTGAATTTCTTAAATGTTTAAAAATGTTTCATTAATTTCCTATCTAACTAGAAATTATAATCAAGAAATTAAGGTTTACCAGTGGGATGCTGAGGCAGAAGGATTGTTGAAAATTTGAGGTCAGCGTTGGCTACAAAGTGAGCTCAAGGCTGGCCTGAACTGCATAGTGAAACCCTATCTCAAGCAAAGGAAATTAAGGTTTGCTCATTTCTTAATTCTGAGTGTGTTGAATATTATTAAGAATCTAACAAGTGATTTGTGGGAAAATGGTTGCATCTTGAGATCATAATGTTAAGTGAAATATATCAAACATACAAACTTAATTAACATATGGTTTCTGTTATACAGGAAAGCCAAAATAGAAAGGATAATAGAAAACAGGAAGACGGGTCTTTTGCAAAATAGAAAGAGACAAAAAGGTGGGGTGGGTGGGCGATAAAAAAAAGAATATATGTTCACTATATGTGCCAGCTCCTCACAGGACTATAATCATGTTCTACAAACAGGTACTAATAAAATAAAAATAAAAAACATAATCTGAGTTTTCATACTTTCAAATGAAATTCTTTTTATAAAAAACTTTTTCTTTCTTTCTTTCTTTCTTTCTTTCTTTCTTTCTTTCTTTCTTTCTTTATGTTATGGCCTGCTCAGCCTGCCCTGGGATGGGTCTCACTGTGGCACTTGGACCCTTAGTGATCCTCCTGTTTTCACCCTCTCCAGAGCTGCACTTACAAAAGTATACCACTATGACTGGGCTTGGTGGCTGGCTCAGCTCACCCAGGGGTGGTGTGACCCACGTGGCATGTGGTGCCAGGGATTGAACCCTGGTCCCTGTGCTTCTCTAAGCAGGCACTTAGTCTGCTGAGCTATCTCAACATAACTTCTTTTTTAAAATACATTTAAACTTTTTAAAATTTTATTTTAAAGAGGAAAAGACAAGTAAGAAGAACAGAGATGAAAACAAAGCAACATAAAATGAAAAAGGTACAGAATTTCAAAACAAGAAAGAAAATTAACAATAGTTGTTACATTACATATTGTTATCATCAAATTTACTGCTCATGCCGGACGTGGTGGCTCACACCTGTAATCCCAGCACTCGGGAGGCTGAGGCAGGAGGATTGGTGTTAGTTCGAGACCAGCCTGGGCTACAAAAGTGAGTGCAGGACCAGCCTCAACTGCATAGCAAGACCCTGTCTCAAAAAGACAAAAAAAAAATTTACTGCTCATATTACCAGATATAGGCATGCAAGATTGATCAAACAAGATCTTTTATTTTTAACTTGAATAAAATGGTTAAATTGTGAATAATGTTCACTTAAATCTAGAAATCTCCATACTTTTGATCTAAAAATAATTTTATATTGTCATAGCCATATCAAATTTACACTTAAAAACATTGATGGGCCCCAAGTTTTATTTCTGGATTTATTGATTGGTTTTCTTTTCTTTTTTCTTTTTTTTTTTGAGATAGGGTTTGGCAATGCAGTTATACAGTTTAGGCTGTCCTTGAGCTCACCCAGGCTGATCTCGAACTCGCACCAGTCCTCTTGCCTCAGCCTGCCAAGTGCTGGGATAACAGGCATGTGCCACCACGCCCAGCTGATTGGTTTTCATATAAAAAATTTCTTCTTAGAATTTCTATTTAAACCTATGTAGCTTCTAAACCTGTAAACTCCTACCTTTTATGGATAACTGCATTTTCTTAAATATTTGATTATATTATTTAGTTAAATGCATAAGTTCACATGCTCAGAAGCATTTTGCTGTACCTTCACTATTAGCAAATGTGGTCAAAATGATAACCCTGTGCATATGTTTGAGCATTAAAATTTTCTAACTTCCTATATACTATTTAAGCTAATCATTATATTCTAGATTATCTTACCTGGTTAATTTGTTAACAGTAATTTTGACGAGATGAAACGCTGCAAATAAAACAAATTATGAGGTGAATGCTTTACATTGGAAAACTGTAAGATAGGAACATCTGGGCCACCTGCAGATAATCTATGGAGAAATTAATAGCCAATGATTAATGGGAAGACCAAAACAAATTCAGCCCCGTTATCTACGAATCTTATAAAGTTAGTAGATTACACCTTCAAAGTAAAGTCCAAGGAAATGAACTTAGTAAAAAGCAAAGAGTTAGTTGAGGAGGACAGGAGAGGAAGTAAAGAAAAGAGATACATCTGTATATGTAAACAGGATGGTTTGAACAATTGTACTGTGCATTTCTGCTGGTGTATGGAAAAGAGCAGATAATGCTTAATTTGCTTTGTCTCCTTTTTCAGTTCATACTGTGACTTAATTTCTTATACATTTCTTCCTTTTTCTCTTCTTCCCATTTTACATACATATATCTGGTAACATGAATTATAAAAACAAAATAAAGTTCACATTGGTTTTTGGTAGACTGCAGAGGAAGAAGTCTAAGGTCAGACTTAATTAATGTATTTGTTTTCTAAGCTCAGTTCTGATTATGATGTAAGGTAATTCTCTTAGCTCCTGCTGTACCTTAGATTCCTTTCAAATCTTTTATGTATATATATATATATATATATATATATATATATATATATATATTATACATATATTTTTTCCTATATTTAGCTCAAGGTCTTCAGGATGTTCAGGGTCTCACTATGTAGATCTCCTGTTTACCCTCTGAAGTGCTGGAGCTACAGGCGTATGCCACCATGCCCAATTTCAATCACAGTCTCAGCCCTGCTAGGTGGGCGGGGCCAGCACAGCAGGCCCAGGGATCAAACCCTGGATGCTGCACTCTGCCTTAGCGGGCACTTTAGTCCACTGAGCTATGGGGCTGGCCTACTTTGACATATTAATGGTTTGTCTAATCTTCAAATGAATCCTGAGCAAGCATATGGTGATCTTAACTTTTAAAGAATAGGAAGGAAGCAGATAATTTAAGTGGATTTCCTAGATTCATATAGCTATGTTTGAAGTTTGGTTCAAACATTTGGAATTTTATCACAAATCATGTCTCTTTAAGTCCAGTGCTCAAGCACCAGCCAAACAGCTTCAAGCACCTGGTTTGATCCCCAGGCCTGCTGTGCCAGCTCTGCCCTTAGGGCCCGCTGAAATGGCAATTGAAACTGGGTATGATGGTGCATGTCTGTAATCCTAGTTCTTAGGAGGCTGTGAACAAGCGGATCACTATGAGTCCGATCTAGTAGTGAGACCCTGAACACCATGTGGACCCTTATCAAAATACCATCAACATACCTAAAATACAAAAAAAAAAAAAAACCAAACACCTAAAATTAGTGCTCTTGCCACCATGTTACACCTAGGTTTATACCCTCATCAATAGTATTAATTACATTTTAAACTATGCTGATTTTATTGTTGAGACAATGTTGCCAGATAATTTTTACTAAAATAATGCTTCTACAAAAACAAGGATATTTAATAGAGTATTTCTCATCAAAGCTTAATCTTTTTGTCCCTAGTTTGAGCCACAAAGCAAAACTTATATTTGGAAATCACAGTCTTTTCCCCACAAATTAACAAATGAATAAATTTGTTATGTGATTAAGTTGTGTTCATACTTAAGCTTTCCATTTTTTACACAAAGAACATATTCCCACACACAAAGATATATTGGTAAAATCATTCAACTGAAATTACAGAAATAAAATCTCTTATTTACACTCTTGTAATTTACTACTTCCTTGCTATAGTAACAAGCACACTTGCAAAAGTGCTTTGCTACAAAAAATTTGACGTTTAAGTGTCTGTAATGCTTACTAAATTGTTTAACTTATTGAACACTAAATCAAAAATTATTTTCTCTGTCAGGCAATTCAGCATTTTCCAAACTCAAATGAGAAAAATGAAAGTGAAATATTCATAGAGAAATTTATTCTCGTGAAATTCTACTGTTTTATGTTCTCAATAATGGAGAGAAAAAAGTCTTGATTCAGTATGTCTCTTGTCATTAAAATAATGTTGGTTCCCATGTTCAGAATAAAGGTTTAAAAGATGAACTGTTCTCTTAAGCAAATCTTAATCAAATCTGATCATGCTGGAGTTTACCTGTTTAACTTTTGCTTTATCAAGATTATATCATTGTGAAGGAAAGAGTTTCAGCAAATAATGTCATTTATAGTGTGATTTCTAGGTTACATAATGGAATTCATGTGTTAAAGTAACTATAATTGGTGAGGACGTTCTTTTGTTGTTTTTATATTTTGGATTGAAGTTGGGATCTTGTGTTTGCCCAGCAGGCTTGTATACCACTGAGCTATATCCTTGGCCCTGAGGACCTTCTGTATGAAGTTTAAATATTTTAGATTCAATCAACCGTAAAGTTTAAGAACCAATGTGGAGTTAGATGAAATGGAGAGAATTAAAAGGGACATTTTTCTAAGTGGGTAAGAATCTCAGTAGCTAAGTTCTATTGACAGTTACTCAGCTCAGTGTGCTTTTTTGAGAATTTCCAGGTGAAGTCATCATTTGCAAAAGAAGGATACTGAATCCAAAGCCAGATTTATTATTCATAAGCATGATACCTGTTGTATACCTCATTTCAAAAAAAAGCATTTCTTAGCTAGGTAGAAGATTGGAACACCATTACACTAATAATGAGACCTGATATTACCTTGCCTTATTTTAACTTATCAAGAAGATACAGAGTTAGGATGGGGAGATAGCTTGTTGGCATAAGTGCCTGCCTGGCAAATGCAAGGTCCTGATCCCCAGTACTGCATGCTGCACTGGCCCCAAAACTAGTCATGGTGGTGTAAACATGTAATCTCAGCACTGGGGAGGCTGCCAGGAAGATATATGAGTCCAAACTGCATAGCAAGGCCCTGTATCAAAAAACGTAAAAAAAGATATAGAGCTGTGGAAAAACTTGCCTGTTTGAAAACTGTGAGCAGGACCTTTTTACCTCAGCTGCCAGTCCTTGTAAGGATAGGTATGAATGAGAACAAGAAATGAGAAAGATTGAAAATGGCAACACTAATTAAGAGTTTGCACATTAATTATTTAGCACCTACTATGTGTTAAAGCCCACTTTCTACTGTTGTCAAATTAATCTTTTGCAATTCTTTTTTAATGTATTTAGGACAGGCTCTACAGGGGTCTTGCAATGTAGATCAGACTGCTAGTGATTCTCCTGTTTTCAGCCTCCCAATCACTGGGGTTACAAGCCCATGCCACCACGTACAGTCTCAGTCTCTGTCTCGCCAGGCCCCCGGGGCAGGGTTGGCACAGCATGCCTTGAATCAATGCCCTTTGCTCTGCCTAAGCAGGCACTTTAGTCTGCTGAGCTATCTGGTTGACCCTAGTGTTCTGTACTTCAAAATATATCTTTTTAATTTATCACAGGAAGAGTCATAGCCAACATATACAGGCACATACTTTTACTCGTAGCTACTCCAGAGGCTAAGGCAGGAAGATCAAAAGTTCAAGGTCAACCTGAAAAATTAAGTGACTTTTTGAGACCTGTCTTAAAAAAAAGTTTGACTTAGTGTAAAAGTCCTGGGTTCAATTCCCAGTACTGACTATAGTTCTAAATTGTTGATAATTTTTACATTTCCCCAGAAGTTGAATATCTATTCTTACTGCCTCTCACATTAAACTGTTGGAATGGTATAATATTCAGCACTGTCAACTTATTTGGTTTTACTGCTCCAGCTAATGCTCATTATCAAATAACAAATGTTTCTCTCATTTATATTTCCTAACAATCCTGTTTTACCACCAGAATCAAACTGTAAGAGGGAGAGCTTGGGCATTAGATCAGTCAGGTGTCTTACTGCTGGGTAAGGTGTCATGCTAGACTATTTTCTGCAGGTGCAGGTTGGTCACTTAAGTACAAGGATAGGCACTGTGAGCATGGTAATCACCATAAATGCCTTGTGCATTGTCTGACCCCTAAGTCAGTATGCCATGTTCATTGTTGTCTCTTACTCTAGTATGCTAACATATTTATTTATTTTTTTGAATTTATTTTTCTTGTCTAAACAATATTAGTACAAACTTTTATTTTCAGTGAACTAAAACTAGCTATATATGTGTCCTAATTTTGTATATATATATATATATATATATATATATATGTATATATATACTTTATTTTTCTCTTAAAGTTTCTGATACTAGGAGAAAATTCATACCATGTCTTATAAGTGGATTGTAAGTCAAAAGATAAAGTATGAATCATAAAACAAAAAGTATAAACAGTATTCACAAACTTAATTATCAATTAAATTAAATATTTCAAAACAATATTCCAGGGGCTGGGGAGATAGCTCCGAGACACAAGTGCCTGCTGGGCAAGTGCAAGGTCGTGAGTTTGAACCCTGGTCCCACAAAAAAAAAAAAAAAACAACAATATTCCAAAATTCAAATCAAATAATGAGTCCAACTTAGAAGCCAGAATGTTCTGTATCATATATATGAATCTGTAATCAATTCATAGTACTCGCATAGTAATAATATATATAAAGATATCAACTAAGAAAAAGTTTCCATGACAGTATAGAATTACTAAAAATATAACATAGATACTGGAATGACAAATATATGGTCAGAACTTCTCTAACAGTTTGGGGATAGGATATTGCCAAAGTTCTAGTATGTCATGGATGTGGACAGTGTCCTTGATGCTTAATGGTGGTCAGTTGTCACTTGTGGGACTGAGCCACTCCTATTTCCCTGATATCCACCCAGTAGTCCCAGACAGAATCATGACCAATAGGGTGCAAAAGTACCATATCAGCATATTTATAGAATATGCTGATGGACATATTGTGCTACTGTATACAAAAGAATATTTTAAAGACTACTATTGTATACATCTTTTTCTCCCTTATTTGTTTGCCCTGTTGGGTGGGTTCTTTCTATTCTACTTCATAGAGTGTGGTCATTTTGATCCCTCTCTAGGATATCTTTTAGTAAACTATGCAGGATTAGCTTTATCATCATAAAATTCTTTAGTTGTTCTTTGTCATAGAAGTATTTCACTTCTCCATTATACTTGAAAAAGAGTTTTTCAGGGTATATCAGTCTGGGCTGGAATTTTTTTCTTGCAAGACTTGAAGTACTTTGCTCCATGCTCTTCTTGACTCGATGGTTTGTGAAGAGATATCTGCTGTTTTTCTGATGGGTTTTCCTTTAAATATTATCATATTTTTTCCCAGGTCGCTTTTGGAATACTGTTCCTGTGCTGAATTTCTGGGCTCTTGATTATCATATGTTTGGGTGTGATTTTATTTATTTATTTATTTTTGTCTTTTTGAGACAGGGTCTCACTATGCAGTTGAGGCTGGCCTTGAGCTCACTTTTGTAGGCCAGGTTGGTCTTGAACTTGCACCAATCCTCCTGCCTCAGCCTCCTGAGTGCTGGGATTACAGGTGTGAGCCACCACGCCCGGCTGGGTTCATGTTATTTAGAATTCTGTATGCTTTGGTTAACTGAATGTTAGATGATTTCCCCATATATGGGAAGTTTTCTGTTTTTATTTCTGCCTGTATTCTTTTTAATTATTTGTGTTGACTTATTCTTTCTCATTGATGCCTATTAATCTCACATTGTTCATCTTTGCATCATCCTGCAGATGTTGAATTATTATTTCCTGGATCCTAGCTGTTTGGTTTTTTTTAAAGATTTTTTAAAATTTATTTCTCTTAAACCTCATTTATTTGTTTGTGTTATGGCTGGCTCAGCCCACCGTGGGGTGGGTGTGCACAGCATGTGGTGCCAGGGATCGAGGAGCGGTCGCAGCACTTGCCTTAAGTTTCCTCTGCAGGCGCTTTAGACCACTGAGCCATCTCACTGGCCCAATCCTAGTGGTTTTTAAGAGATTTTTTTCTTAGCTTTTCACTGCCTGCAGTGGTGTCTTCAAGGTCTAAAACTCTATGTTCACTGTCATTGAAACAGTTTTGCCAGCTTGATATTGAAGTTTAAGTTCCTATAAAGCACTTTGCATCTGTTTCATGCAGTCTGTTTCTTTCATATATTGCTAATTCAAGGATTCTATCATTTTTTTATCAGTATCTTCTTTAGAAGCACCTAGTGCTTCTTTCATTATAGTTACAATTTCTTTTTTTTACTTCAGAAATTATTTCTGATGGGGGCTGGGGATATAGCTCAGTGCACAAGTGCCTTCCTGGCAAGTGCAAGGTCCTGATTTTGATCCCAGTTCTGCAAAGAAAAAAAAAAAGAAATTATTTCTGATATGATTTTCTCTATACCTTTCTATACTTTTTTCTTTACTTCAGTTGCTACAATTTCAGAGATTTCAGGTGTGTGATTTCCAGTTTCTTCTACTGTCTCCTGCATTTGTTCTGGGTGGGCTTGGGGCCTAAAAATGTATTATACTCCTTCTCTTTTTCATTTCTTATATCCCCGTCTTCTGGCCTTTGGTGTGGAGGTATGGTAGAGTTCTTACTTTAGCACCAAGTCGTTTTCTACCAAATTCAAGTTCATCTAGATAGGTGTCACTTTGGTTTTCCTGCTGTGTTCCACTTCTTCCTGCTCCAGTCCTTGGAGTTAAATATGCTGCACCACTCTGGCAAGATGTTCTGCTCCTGGATCAGCTGGGTGGGTCTTGCCTCTAGCCTCTCTGCAGGGAATTCTTCTACAGAGTTCCACACTGGGTCTGTCTGATGGAGGAAATACCACACATGCCTAGCCTGGGTGCTGCCTGGAATGAGAATCTGGAGGGTCCCTGGTGGCCCCACTCACACGCTGGGCCTGGAGCTGGCTGGAGTGAGGATCGGGAGGGCCCAGGACAGTCCCACTGACATGCTGGGCCTGGGTGCTGGCTGGTGTGTACACATTTGTTTTTAATTTAATTTTGAAGAGTAAAAACAGAAGCAAAAACAAATAGAAAAATTGACAGAAATGGTAGCATATAACAATATGTACGTTATAGATTTTTAAAAACAGGAATAGCTAATTTACAATGGTTGATATATTCTCTATTTTTAATGTCAAATTTACTCAGATGAACAGATATAGTTATGGAAGTTTGGACAAATAATTGAATATTGATGCTTTCAAAAATCTTAATTTTTAACCTTGTCTTTTTAAGAATTTATTTTAAAGAGAGTATAAAAATTGGTAAGACATTAGAAATAGTACACATTTAGAAGATCAAGATGAGAACAATTAAACCATGCATTTTATACTACACATTACCATCCTCAATGTAGTTCCTCAGATTGCAGATATAAGCATGTACAGTCAAGGTGAAAATTATAATCATCAATGGCTATTTAAAAATGATAGAAATTATCGGTATGATCATCTCTGCCATCCTTTATATATACTTCCATGATTTTGCCTTCTATCTTTTTTTCTAACTTTTCTCCTTTGTCTCATCTTAATTTTTTAATTCTTAAGTTCAGTATTTTTGCCATTTTACTACATCTGTACTACCTTTCAAGTTTTATGTATACTTTTAGGTTCTCACATACGAGACAAAACACGATATTTATACATGTGGGTCTGACTTATTTCAATTATGAATATGGCCTCTAGTTTGATCCACTAACCTATAAAGGCTTCCAGTATGTCTGTCTTTATAGCTGAAAAGTATTTGATTGTATAAAAATTGCACATGTTTTTCATCCGTTCCTCAAGTAATAGACATTTTGGTTGCTTCCAAGATACGGCTATGAAAGATTGTGCTGCTATAAACATGGGTGCACATATATCACCATGGTATGATATTTTCAGCTCTTTTGGGAAAATACCCAGAAGGGGAAAAGCTGGATTGAATGGGATTTCTAGTCCTAGTTTTTTGAGGAGTCTCCACACTGATTTCCCCAGTGGTTATACCAGTCTGCACTTCCACTAGCAGTAGAGAATGTTTCCTTTTTCTCCATAGCCTTTCCAGCATTTGTTATTAGTTGATTTCTTCATGATAGCCATTCTTTCTGGGGTGAGATGATATCTCAATGTTTTAATTTGCATTTTCCAAGTGTCCCATGCTATGGAACATTTTCCTATGTATTTATTTGCAACTTGTATTTCTTCCTCTTAAAATTGTGTGTTCATCCCAGATGCCATTTTTTTGGATTGGGTAATTAAATTTTGAATGATGATTTATTTTTAGTTCTTTTTTATAATTTAGATACAACTTCTTTGTCTTAGTGAATGTTGGTTATGATTTTTTTCCAATTTGTGAGTTGCCTTTTACTCTGTCATTTTATTTGACATGCAGAAAGTTCTTAATAAGATGAGATCCCAGTTGTTGAGTCTTTCAAATATTTACCATGCAGTTTGATTTTATTCATAAACTTTCTGCCTACTCCTATGTGTTCAAGCTTTCCACCTACATTCTCTTCCAGGAGGATTAGTATTTCTGTCTTAATGTTTAGATCTTTAATCCACTTTGACTTTTTTTTAGTGCATGGTGATAGACCCTCATCTAGCTTTACTTTTTAATATGTGCAGAGCCAGTTGTTTCAGCACCATTTGCTGAGGCTTTGTTCCAGTGACCACGTTTGAACTCTTTGTGAAAGATAAGATGGGTGAATGTGTTTGTAATTGTATTTCAGTTCTAATCTGTTCCATTTGTCCTCACTCTTTTTTGTCAGTGCCACACTAACTTCACTAGAGTATCTTTGTAGTATAATTGTAGTCAGAGATTAAAGTTCCACCTGCCTTGCCTTTGTTGCCCTAGATACCTTTTGATGTTCTAGGTCATTTCTGGTTCCAAATTTTAAGAATGCCTTATCTAGATCTGTGAGATACATTGATGGTGTTTCGATAGCGGTTGCATTAAATCTATATAACAATTTTTGGAATATGTATAATTTTTGGAATATGTTCATTTTCACAATGTTGTTTCTTTCTATCCAAGAACAAGGAATATCTTTCCATATTCTGAAATTCTCTTTGATCTCTTTTCTCAGAGGGTTGTAATTTTCATTGTATAGATCCTTTACTCCTTAGATTAATTCAGAGTATTTCATTTTTTAATGTTATTGTGAAGGGAATTTTTTTTTATAATTTCTATTTCATTGACTTATTTATGTAGATGAGTGCTGTTGATTTTTGGGTGTTGACGTTGTATCCTGCTATGCTACTGAATTTATTAATTCAAGTAGCTTCTTGGTGGAGTTTTTTTGGTTTTCCAAGTAGAATATCATGTCATCTGCAAATAATGATAGTTTGACTTCTTTACCTCTTCCTATTTGTTTTTCTGGTCTAATGGCTCTTGCTAATGATTCTAGATCTATATTGACTAAGAGTGGTGATAGAAGACATCCTTATCTTGTACCTGATTTGAGAGTAAAAGCTATCATTTTTTCCGCATTTAAAATTATCTTGGCTGTTGGTTTGTCATAGATGGCTATTGTCAGGTTGAGGTATAGCTCATCTATTCCAATTTTCTCTAGAGGTTTGATCATAAACAAGTATTGAACTTGGTCACAAGACTTTTTTGTATCAATTGAGATTATGTTGTTTTTGGTTTCATTTCTACTGATACAGTGTATTACCATTATAGATTTGGGTGTATTGAACCATCTGTGCATCATGGATGAATCCTATTTGTCATGGTGTATAATCATCCTAATGATCTGCTGTTTTCTGTTTGCCAATATTTTATCGAGGATTTTTGTTCCTGATGGAGACTGGCCTATAACTAGCTTTTTTGGTTGAGTCTTTCTCCATTTTTGCTATCAGTATAATACTTGCAAATGATTGTGGGTATATTGCATCCTTTGCAATTTCATTGAAGAGTTTTAGGAGTATTGGGATTAAATATTCTCTACATTTCTGATAGAATTCAGCTGTGAATCCTGGACTTTTCTTTTTGCTAAAGTTTTTATTACATTTTTCCGTTTCAATGGCTTGTGTTGGGTTATTCAGAATTCTTGTATCTTCATTCATTTTTTTTCATTTGTACTTATCCGGGAATCTGTCTATTTCTTCTGTGGTCTATATTCTGTGAGAGTAGATTTTCAAAAAAAGTATTATTGAATGGGAACTTCCATAGGATCTGTAGTAATTTCTTTCTTTTCATTCCTTGCTGCTTGAATTTTATTTTTTCATTCCACTTTTTGAGGAGGTTTTCTAGGGCTTTATCAATTTTGTTTAATCTTTCAAAGAGTGAGCACTTAGATTAATTCTTTGTATTGTTTCTTTTGTCACAATTGCATTAATTTCTGCCCTAATCTCTATAATTTCCTCCCACCTTTAGGATTTGTGCTTGATTTTTTCTTTATCTAGAAGCTTGAGGTTCAGCATTAGGATATTTATTGGCTCTCACTCTGTTTTCCTAACGTGTGAATTCACCACTGTACATTTCTCTGAGACCTACTTTATATTGCATCCCACAAATTCTAGTAAGTTGTGTTTGAATTTTCACTGGATTGTAGATATTCCTTAATTTCTTGTTTACTTTCTTCTGTAACCCTTATTGTTTGCTGAGGATAGTGCTCTCTAATTTTCATATATTTATGGGTTTGTTTTTTTTTTTTTGGTTTCTTTTGTCACCAATTTCCAGTTTCATTGCACTGTAGTCAGACAATATGCTTGGGATAATTTCTGTTTTCCTGTGTATACTTAAGCATTATCCATGGATTAGTTTGTGGTCTATTTTAGAAAACATCCCATATGCAGCTGAAAAGAATGTATTCAAATGTTGCTTGAAACACTGTGTATGTCCTATAAGTCCACTTGTTCAAAGGTTTTGTTCTGTTCTCCTACTTCTTTGCTAATTTTTTGTCTGCTTGACCTATCATTTTGAGGTAAAGGCATGTTATAGTCCCCTGTTAAGACTGTGATATTGATTATTAGATTTTTCTTTTTTTGTATTTTATGCAGGATTTCACTATGCAGTTCAGACTCACAGTGATTCTCCTGTTTTCAGCTTTGCATGTGCTGGATTTACAAGGGGCATCCACCACACTCAGACTTGGTGACCAGCTAATTGGGCTTATGGGAGGGACCAGTGCAGCATGTGGTGCTACAGACCGAGCCCCAGCCCCATGTACTTGCCTAGGAAGGTGGTTAGTCTGCTGCGCTATCTTGCTGGCCCTGATTATTAGATTTTTCATGTCCTTTAAAATTTGTCTTAGTTGGTCAGTCCCATATTTGTTGTGTACATGTTTTTGACTGTTATCTCCTCCTCTTGAAGCTTTCCCCTAAGCAGTATACAGTGACGTCCTTTACTTTTTTTTTTTTTTTTCAGGTACCAGGTATTGAACTCAGGACCTTGTGCTCCCCAGGCAAGTGTTTATGCTACTGAACTGTTTCCTTGGCCCACTATAGTCACTTTTTTATTATGCTCAGCCTGCCCTGGGTTGGGGCTGGCACAGCATTTGGTGCTAACCAAGGCCGCTGTGGTTGCCTAAGCGTGCGTAAACAGGCACTTGAGACCCCTAAGCCATCTTGCAAGCCCTATAGTCACTTTCTTTATCTCACTTGGTCATCCTTGGTTTGAAGTTCAGATTGTCTGCAAATATGATAGCTACACTTGCTTTTTTCTAATCTCCTAGAGCATGTAGCATTGTTTTCCATGAGTTTCAACATATGAATATTTTTGAATTTTTTATTAGTTTTAATAAATAATATGACAGTTTCAGAACACATTAGTAGTACATTCCTAATAATTGATACAATGCATATTGTTATCCTCATGATAGTTATTCAGAGCACAGGATGCAGATATGATAATTTTTCTAATCAATTATTATTATTTTTTTGTCTTTTTGACAAGGTACTGCAGAATAACATACATTTATTTATTTATTTATTCATTTATTCATTTATTTATTTATTTTGCGGAATGAGGGATTGAACTCAGGAACTTGTGCTTGCCAGGGAAGCGCTTATTCTACTGAGGTATCTCCCCAGCCCAAGCAGAAGAGCATTTACTCTGGAGAGTAGTCTAAATACTCATTATTCATGCGATGGACGGTGACCCCTCTGCCATGTACCAACCTGCTTTGTATCCAGCTCATTATAGACTGAAACCTTTGCAAACTGTGAGATGAATAAAGCTTTCTTCCTTTAATCTTTGCTATAGGATATTCTGTCTAAGTAATGAAAACAGTACCTGATATAAAAATTCGGTAATAAAAGTGCAGCCATTGATGTTACTATACCTGACCATGTGACTAAGGAACATTTGGGAATGGCTTGTAGGTAGAGTTTTGGAAAGGTTTGGAAATGCTGACTAAAAAAGCAGAGCTGGAATGCTCTAGGCTCTTCTGTCTGAGAAATTCTAATCAGAGCTCATTTCAGCAATAATGACTTTACCTGAAAAGTTTAGTATGTCAACAGTCTTCCCTTGCTGTAGAATGTGAATTTGTCTTGTGGGGAAGGAGAAGGAAAATACAAAAAGAATAGTTGAACTGAGTATCATATTGTTGGGAGCATTTAAGTGAAGGTTAACTAAGACACTAAAAGCCTTTTAGTGTTGAAGAATCCTTTCAATGATGTAACGCTCTCCCCTGACCTAATCATGCTATTCTTTTCTCTTCCATAATGTGGAAAGTCACTGTTTCTACAATTTACAACATTTGAAAATGAATTCTACATAGGATATTAGAATTACTGTAATGTTAAATGTCCTAAATTTGATAACTGCCATTAAACACTTGGTAGGTATTCTTTGAAAATACAAAACGAAATATTTAAGGTTTAAGAGTCATGAGTTTTACAACTTGCTGTCAGATAATTCCATACGTAAAACAAAAAAAGTCAAAAATTTTGGAAATCATTTTATTTTGAGGAAAAATCAGATTTTACTCTTCAACTTCAGTATCTGGTTATAACAATATGTCCTATTCCCTTACCACAAATCTATACAGCTAAGAACAAGTCTGGGTTGGAATTTTGTGTTTCCTGATGTTAATATAATACTATTGTTTAAAAGACAGTCTAATTCCATCTAATTTTAAGAAATTTCTTTTCAATTGTGACTTATAAAAACTTAATTTTAACATTGTGGAGAAAATTTTGTGGTGCTTTGTCTTTAAAGTCAAGGATTTTTAGTAAACTACTTAAGGCTTTGCTAAATGTCACAAGAAAATAAAGTAATTTTCTCCTTAAATGAATTAATAATGTTTCTCATTACTCTTGTGTGTGTGATATTCAGATGTATTCAGACTTGAGCTATCAAAACATTGTGTGTTTGCTTTAGGAAAAGCAGTGATTATTCCTTTTTATTAACTTCTTTTAAGAGGCATTGTTGGGCTGGCATGATAGCTCAGTGGACTAAGGGCCTGCTTAGGCAAGCACAGGGACTGGGTTTGATCCCCAGCACCACATTCTGTGCTGGGCCCACATTCACATGTGCAGAGCCAGCCAGTGAGTCTGGATATGGTGATATGCGTGTATTCCCAGGGCTGGAGACGCTGAAAAGGAGGATCACTGAGAGTCCAAGCTATGTAGTGAGACTGTGTACCAAATACATTTAAAAAGAAGCATTATTACATTCAAGCTCATATAAAATGCATAGAATATTGGCTGAAAGTGTCCAGTGATGGAGCACTGAGAATCAGAAATAGTATATATTAAATTTAAGAATATCTTCCAAGCAATATTATTTTTAAATTCAGTAGATATGTTACAAATATACCTTAATTATTTATTGAGCACCTCGGAAATTATGAAAAGTATACATATATAAAATGATTTTGCCGGTTACCAGAAAGCATGAA
Source organism: Myocastor coypus (assembly GCA_004027025.1). Lineage (NCBI taxonomy): Eukaryota > Metazoa > Chordata > Mammalia > Rodentia > Myocastoridae > Myocastor > Myocastor coypus. The sequence goes on from PVJA010015959.1 coordinate 23,623, forward strand.
ACATTTCAATGTTCACACACGTTGTTTAGTTTACAACTGCATAATATATCTATTACAGTGTGTGATATACTTTTCCTTCAAATAGGAAGAAGCTCAGTATTTCTCCCTGTGATCATATATAGCTTCCAGATGTAGAAACAGACAATTTACATCAGGATGGTGAGAGGAGGAGGAAGAAAAAGAAAAAGCTGAGGAAAAAGAAGAGGAAAAGGAAGAAGAAAGAACAATGTAAAAGAACTTAGTCTTCCTATTTTTCTTGAGTAATTAGGGACTGGATAATTGAGAAATTTCAAGACAGCTGCTAATCATATTTTATGTTGCATACTTAATCACTCTTTTGTAAGTTAATTGAATTTACTTAGACAGCGAAGCTAATAGGTTACATAAACAAAATGGAAGATAAAATTCCCCCAAATTTATTACCATCTGTATGTCATTGGGCAGAAACACTTTTTGCAAGTCTGTAGGGCTAGGCAGTGGCGTGCACTGACAGACACAAATGGGAAATGGAGGTACAACTCATAACTCTTGGAATGACTGGCCTCTATTACCTCACATGAAAACCAAACAGGAAAGTGAAAACTGAGTTAAGCATGGTGGTAGACCTGTAATTAAACCTGGACCTTCACTCTAAACCTTATCCCAAGTCTTTTGTTTAAAAAAATTGAGAGTCTTGGTAAGTCACTAAAATGCTCAGGCTAAGTTCAAACTGGAAATCTTCCTACTTCAGCCTGCCAGAGTACCTGGCTTACATTCTAGTCATCAGTTGGATTAACTCTAAAGGGCTTACATTGGAATTCTCATGGTTGTATAGTTCTGCTTATCTTTGCTATTTTGTATTTTTTATTCATAGTATTGAATGGGTGTTAAGTCCTGAAAACTACATTGAAGAAAATAGTGTGTAATGTAGCAATAACTGCTAAAGCTTAGCATCATTTCTTTTTGAAATTGTGTATCATTTCTAATGTCTAGTATATTTCTATTCTGTTTAAAATGAAAAAAACTCAAAACACTTCTATCAAGAATTATATAAAGGTCTGGGAAGATAGCTCAGTTGCATAAGTGCCTGCCTGGCAAGGACAAGGTCCTGAGTTCAACCCTTGGTACCGTTAAAAAAAAAAAAGACAGGAAAGCATATGGAACTAAAAAAATCAGTCCCTTAAATTCAAAGAACCAATCCAAAATTGAGCATCTGAGATGAATACATACTTCTCAGCAAAAGAAATCCTACTAGCAAATAAATAAATAAATCAATAAATAAATGTTCCACAGCACTAGTCATTTGAGAAATGCAAATTAAAACAGCACTGAAATACCATCTCACAGCCAGGCATTGTGGCGCACGCTTGTAATCCTAGCACTCATGAGGCTGAGGCAGGAGGATCAGTGCGAGTTCAAGACCAACCTGGGCTACAAAAGTGAGCTCAAGGCCAGCCTGAACTGCATAGTGAGACCCTGTCTCAAAAAGACAAAAAAAAAAAAAAAAGAAATACCATCTCACCCCAGAAAGAATGGCCTCCTCACAGACTCCACTATTGGTGGGACTATAGGCTGGTGCAAATAGTATGGAACTCAGTGTGGAGACTACTTTAAAAACTAAGATTGGAAGTACTATTCAATTCAGCTATTCCCCTTGTAGGTATTTTTACAAAAGAAGTGAAAACTTTGTACCACAGTACTGGATATACACCCAAGATTATGGCAGCACAATTTGTCGTAGCTAAATCTTGGACACAACTCAAATGTCCATTCATGGGGGAATGGATTTTTAAAAATGTGGTATTTTTATACAATGGAGTATTTCTCAGCTATAAAGAAAGATAAACATGAGACTTTTGTAGGTAAATGAATGCAACTAAGAGATATAAGAGAAATCAATCAGCCCCACGGGTGTAGACATCCTATTGTCTGCCTATTGTGGAAATGAGAATAAAACCTCAAAGATCCAATTGTAGTAAATTAGAAAGAAACTTAAGGAATAAAAAATGGAGATGAGGGAAAGGAGAAAAGGAAGGGAAAAAAAGGAAGGGGAAAAACATTTGAGTGTATATACACATGGTAGCAGGAATGATGGTCCTACTGACTTCTTTTGATTTTTCAAAGATAACAGTTAATACTGAAAATTTTTTCTTTGCCTAACTCTATGTGCTAATATTTGTAATATGAGCAACTTCACTGAGGACAGCAATGTGCAATATAGCAACCATGGTTCAATACCTTTCTTCTTGTTTTTTTTAAATGTGTATAGTCTCTAATGTCTCATCTATTATTTTATGCTCTAAAATAAATTTAAAAAGTAAAAAGGACAAGGAAAATAATTAAGGTTTATTGAAAAGAAAAGTTAATGTTTAATTGCTTGATCTATCTTGCATGCCTATTTCTGGTATTCTGAGCAACAAATTTGATAACAATACATAACACCCAGTGTTAATTTTCTGTTCTAGTTTTAAAATTCTGTACATTTTTATTCTACGTGGCTTTGTTTTTGTTCCTATTATTTTTGTTTTTTCCTCTTTAAAATAAAATAATTAAACAAATAAATATTGAAAGTATTTGTCTGTATTCATGGAGAAGATCACTTTAGTTTGTCCTTGCTTCTTTATGTGGTATATATATTGTGTGTGTGTGTGTGTGTGTGTGTGTGTGTGTGTGTAGGGGAGGTGGATGTTTAACAATCTGTGCATCCCTGGAATGAATCTTACTTGGTGCATAGTTTTTACTGATTCACTGCATTCCATTTTCTAGTATCTTTTATATATTTTTACTTTTATTTTTTGTCTTTTTGAGACACTGTCTTGCTATGCTGTTCAGGCTGGCCTTGAGCTCACGTTGTAACCCAGACTGGTCTTGAACTCACAGTGATCCTCCTGCCTCAGTGTCCTGAGTGCTGAGTGAGGTGTGGTGCCACCAAGCCTGGCATGTTTTCCATTATCTTTCTGAGGACATTTGCATATGTGTTTATTAAAAGACTCACATGAATTTTTCTTGATAGCTTGTGTCCTTTCCTTGTTTTAGACTAAGGATAAGCCTTGCTTCCATCACGGGCATTGGAAGTTATTCTTCCTTTTTTATTTTGTCAAAGAGCTGGAGGACTACTGGTGTTAGATCTTCTCTAAAGTTTGTGTAGAATTTAGCAGTGAATCTGTCATAACCCTGAGCTTTTAAAAAAAATACTTATTGATGTATTTGCTTCAGGGTCTCAATATAAAGTATAGATGTATAGTGATTCTCCTGTCTCAAACTCGCCCGTGCTGGGACTACAGGCATATGCCACCAGCACAGTGTGCCTGGGGTTTAGGGGCAGCATGACATATGGTACTGGGATTCAAACTCAGGAGCTTGCACTTGCCAAGCAGGAACTTAGACTACTGAGCTATCTTCCCGGTCTGACTCTGGGCTTTTCTTATGTATAACTTTTAAAAACTTAATTCTTCAGTTTCACTTGAGGATACTGAATTACTCAGCAATTTTATATCTTATTTGTTCTAATTTATTAGCTCACGTGTGTCTATAAATTTATTTGTTGTCTATTTCCCGATCTTTAAGCTCTTTTTCTTTTCGAGACAATAATTTCCTGTTTAGTCTCGTTCAACCTAGGTATTCCCTTTCTGGTTATCTTCCCAGAAGAATTAAATATATATATATATATATATATATATATATATATATATAATTTTATAGAAGCACAATGATTAGGAGCCAATGTTCGGAAACAACTCAAATGCACATCAACATAGCAATGCACTAGCAAAAGATGTTTTGTTATAGAATGGAGTACTACTCAGCCATAAAGAAAGTTAAACTTGAGGGGCCCAGCGGGATGGCTCAGTGGTCTAACGCGCCTGCTTGGGAAAGCTTGGGCAGCTTCAGGGACTGCGGTTTGATCCCCAGCACCACATGCTGCGCCAGCCGTGCCCTCGGGGTGGGCTGAGCCGGCCATAAAAATGAGTGAATAAACAAATAAAGGTTCTGAAACAAGAAAAAAATAAATAAATAAAATTAAAAAAAAAGAAAGATAAACTTGAGACATGTATAAGTGAATGGATGCAACTCAAGAGCATACTACTTACAAGTGAAATAATCCTGACCTATATGTTTAAGCATTATATTGTCTCACTAATGTGAGAAACTGCATGAGTAAATAAGGTCCAAAATATAAAATAGATACTGTAAATTGGAAGAAACTTTTTCAAAAGAAAAGAAACTGGAATGAGGAAAAGGAAACAGGAAGAAAGGGTAAAAGAAAAAAATACAGACACGTGATAGTTTAGATAGTTATACAGCTAGTTTTTCTTAGTTCTTTGAAAAGAAATGTTTGTGCTAATATTGTCTGGACTATTATGTGGGACAGCCTTGAAGAGTTTTACAGTGTGTGTTCGCAGTGAAATTCTTTCAGGACGTGAAAAAGCTTATTTTCAGCCCTTCTCATTGAGGTTTCCATTGAGAAATGGATTTCACATTGCAGATGATTAGGTGCTTTTATCTCACAACTGTTGCTATTCACTCATTTGAATTTCTGGTATTTTGAGAATGGTATTTTGTAGAACAGTTCATTTTTGTCTATGTCCATTTAGATTTCTCCATGACTCCTATATATGAGGATACAACTCAATTCCTAGCTTTGGAAAATTTTCTACAATAATTTCTGTGAATAAATTTTATTTCATTAATCTTTATTTTGACTGAGTTGTCAAGTTTGATTATTGTTATTTTATTTTTTGTTTGGGGCATCAAACTCAGGATCTTGCACTGTCCAGGCAGGCCCTTATGCTGCTGAGCTACCTCACCAGTCCTGATTAACACTGATTTTGATCTTTAAAGATTTTTTTTTTTTTTTTTTTTTGCGGGACCAGGGTTCAAACTCATGATCTTGCACTTACCAAGCAGTCACTTGTGCCACAGAGCTATCTTCCTGGCCCCTTGATCTTTAAAGTTTTTTAGAAGCTATTGGATACTCCCGTATTTATTTTTTATTACTATTAACTGAATGTTCCAATATATCCATCAGGTTTTCAATTCCTGAAATTCTTTTGTATTTTTTCTTGTTTCATTTACTTATTTATTTATGAGCCAAGGTCTTGCTATGTAGTTTATGCTGATCTTCAACTCATTGTGTTGCGCTGGCCTCAAGCTCACAAATGGTCTTCCTGCCCCAGGCTTCTGAGTACAGAGGGCACAGGCGCATGCCTAATATTCTTTTGTTTCTGATGGATTTTTATCCGTTCATCAAGATTTTAAATTCATTTTTTCATTTTTATGATTTCTCTTTGATTCTTTTCATAACCTCAATTTTTTTTTTTTTTTTTTTTTTTTTTTTTTTTACCCTAATTTTTTTTTTTTTTTTTTTTTTTTGTATTTTAAGGAAGACTCTCCAGGGTGTTCAGGGTCTCATTACTTCATCATACTAGTAGTGATCGGCCTGTTTACAACCTCCCAAGAGCTGGAATTACAGGTACATACCACTATGCACAGTCTCAGTTGCCATCTCAGTGTGCCCCTGGGGTGGGACCAGTACAGCAACCTGGGGGATCAAACCCCTGGCTCTTGGGCCTGCTTGTTGCTTTAATCTGCTGAGCTATTTGACCAGCCTAATATTTTTACTCAAGCAATTTTCTTTGTCCAGCACCGTCATACTTAGCAAATTGTGCTCATTTTAATCTCCTTTAATCTTATTGAATAGTTAATAATTGATTCATTTACGTGCTAATTTTTTCTCCCTTGTTTTTAATAAGTGTACCTGTTGTTTGCATTATTTTTCTGGAATTTAATGCACTTCAGGTTTTTGGGGATCTGTTTTTGGAAAGTAACACAATTCTGGAGACATGTATTGCTTTTTTCTTATATCTTACCTAGGTTTTCCTATAAAAATTAGCAGAGCATTTTTAGTAGATAACTCACTACAATGGAGACTACATTAACTAAGTGCTTTTTATCTTATCATGTGTCCTTGGTCTTTGGTGTAATTTTAAGTAAAGGAGAACATTTTTATTCAAAATACAATACTTTGTTTATAATCTCTAAAGCTGCACTGTTAGGGGAGAAGAAGTTATAGCCATATATCAACATCTAACTTAAAACTTGTTTAAAGATTTCTCTACACTTTCCCTAATCCAAGAAAACAAAAAAAAAATGGATAATAAAGCGTAGTCCAGAAAATAGTAACAAGAAAAAATACTAAGGAAAAAAAATAGAAAAAAAGAGACCAGTGAAATGTGAGAGATGTTATAGAGATTGTATCCAATTCATAAACTAGTCAAAACAGTACTTTAGGAAAACCTGGGAAAAAATCCCTTGCTGAGGAAGAGTATGGTAAGGTACTTAGTGTAGATTAAATGTGACAGTGAACACACATAAGCATTACATATATATATATATATATATATATATATATATATATATATATATATATATATATATTATCACCTTGGAATATACAGAAAGATATTTATTAAAAATAAGAAAAATATAGGCCCAATATTCTTTGTGATGGCACTTATACTAGACTCTAAATTAGTCCATGATTCTCTTCAATCTCAGTTCAAATGAGAGAAGCTTTATAGAGCTTGTGTGAGATTCAGCTTCATAGTTGTGAATGAGAACTTGTGTAGCTCAATCAGTGGCTGAATTAAACCCCATCTATAAACGTAGATGCATTCATACCTGGAAGTAAGAGTGAAAAAGGGAGAAAAACTGATCTCAGGTGGATGACCTTTAGATGATACATAGAACCTCCACATAGTGTAGGGAAAACTGATCTTCCAATCTGATCTAGGACAACTTCATGTTCTCCAAAACTGAAGAATGAATTTTAGGAACAAATGGAGGTAATCAGCAGAATGTGTCTATTGAGGGAAAGAAAGCTCCTGTTCAAGGGAGGTTCAGGAGGAGGGCCCTGATTGGGTGGTCCCCAGGAAGCTATCTCTTCCAGGGACTTCTATAGTGTAAATCCATGTGGTGAGGCAGGTCTAAGGTGGTAAAGAGCATGGGAACTTGCTTTCATGGCCATGAGGTGGGACAAAACTATGGTCAACCAATGAGATTAGAAGCACCACTGCTCAAGTTAAACTGATTAAATCCCAGACCAAATGGGAAAATGAGTCATTTAGCAAGCAGGCATGAAAACTGGGACAGGGTCTCTTCCTGTTGAGGGTTGGGCCAATGACTCATTTGGGCTCTTTTAAGATGATCGATAACTATTTAGAATATCAATCCCTGAGACTAATCTTTAGGGAGGTCAGCATTTGTTTGCACTTTGGTCTTTAGGACTGGCCCACGGCGGGCTCATCCATCCCTCCAACAGTTGTAAGGTATCTTGTCTTCTGCGTTATCTCCTTTGAGGGCCTAGCTCTGTCTGACTGCCTACAATACTTCTATCTAACTCAGCTGCCTTCAACAAGAGGGCCAGAGAATCCAAACTGTCTACTGAATCTGTCGCTTGTTACACTGAAACCATTACTAATTGTGTTGTCCATTAGCACTTATGAGCTGGAGGTGTTATCTCTATCTGTATGTCATCATTTTAGTTTTACTGTGCCACAGTCACCATTTTCCTGTGCAGTTTAATTATGAAAGTGGGTAGCCATTTTCCCTATACTGTGATATTACTTACAACTTTGAATTACAAAAAAGAGTTGGAATCTTCTATGTCTAGGAAGATGGGGAGTTATTCAAGATAGCTTCCCATCCCATGTGTTTGTAAGTATTTATGCATGTTAGTACATTTTCTGCTTATTCTTTTGAGGCAACAAAGAACAGTGATATAGTTTCCTAATCCAACTCTGACTAAATCTGTGGCTTTACATGGATGTACCAGAGGAATATATGCATACAGGATGCCCTATCTCACAATCTTTCACTGTCATTAAAGTCAAGTTTGTCATAGCTTGGTAACTTCAACTGTAAAGTAGAAAAAATGTACTTTACTGAGTTGTGCTATTGTTAAGTCAGACAATGCATGCCAAATTGTCATTTCCATAGGAATGATCTATAAAAAGTAAATAATAGTAATAAGGATAGCTTACAATTATATAACAATTTTCAAACATAGTTTGAGGCACTTATATTAATTTGTACTAATGCAATTATCCTATGAATAAACACTACTGTATAAACTTTACAAATGTGGAAACTGAATCACTGAGGGGTTGATGAGCACCAGATCACATAGCTTTGATGTAAGAAGTCAAGAATTTAATAAGTATGTCATGTATGTTCACAATCTAGTAGAAGAAACATAACATGTATGTAAATAATTATAAAACAAAATAAAATACATGAGGGTAGATTGTGAGAAAATGATCTGAGAGTTTTACAAATATGAAAAGTCATTTCAAGAATGGGGATTTATATGTGCTCACAAGCCATATTTAGAAGAAAAGGCAGTTTATACAAGGAAGACCTTGAAGAGAGGCTAAGGGTTACAAAATGCTGAAGAGGAAGGGCAGTTTTATTCTGAATAAAAAGCACAAAAATAATATAAGCAAAATGTTTTGGGGTTAAAAAGTAGTTCATTTGTATTGTGAAGACAACTGTAGGAAATGAAATGAGTAAATCAGGATGAGTTCAGATTTAAAGGTGAGAGAAGCCAGGCGTGGTGACGCACGCCTGTAATCCCAGCACTTGGGAGGCTGATGTAGGAGGATCGGTGTGAGTTCAAGACCAGCCTGGGCTACAAAAAGTTAGCTCAAGGCCAGCCTCAACTGCATAGCAAGACCCTGTCTCAAAAAGACAAAAAAAAGGTGAGAGATATGAAAAATATGCCTTTGTACCTTACTCTGTTTATTAGCAAATGACTCAAATTCAGTCATTTGTGTTGAATTTGCGTAGAAAACAGAGTGATCCTCTATTACCTCCTCCAATAATTTTCAAAAGAATTAAATTTTATAAGGAATAGAATTTCTGAAGATAATATATATTCATTCATTCTTAATTTAAAATTTCCATCGAACCCAGTGTGGGATAGATTATAGGGAAAGTCATAAAAAGTAGGAAATCTAATTAAGCACTTATTGATGTAATCTAGTAACATTCCACATACATTTGTTCAAAATGAGCAATTAGGTTCTCTTTGCTGGAAAGGTTTGGGAAATTGTACTTTATTAATTGTACTTTTAAAAATCACTTAGATGCACACCATACGAAAATATATACTTCACATACAGCAGAAATTTACATTGTAAAGGGAAATACTTGAACTATGGAATGAAAGGGAAATAATCATCTCATAGTGATTGACAACCATCAAGCATGGAAATACTCATAGCCCCAACCTGTACTTAAATCCTAAAGCCAGTAGATGGCAGTTATAAGCTTTTGTCTTGGAAAAAAAGATATTGTAGCTTTCATCTCTTGAACTAGGGAAAGCACACAAAAGAAAAGAAAAAAATAGCAGTTAGCTATGTGAATAAAGGCATGAAAAGAAAGAATGGGGAAAAGGACTGAAAGAAGATGAGGGTGATAGAAGCTGGCCTTGCATTTTCAAACTGTGCTTTAGACATGAATAATTCAGAGCTGTATTTCTACCATTTAAATCTGGAATTATCTGTTTCTCAAGTTGAAATTTGCATTGGATTCCAGGCCTGTAATCAACCATGACATGTATGTTCAGTCTTCTAGGGCAAACACAACAGATAACAATAATGCAAAGTAAATTATGAAAAGACAAAAGAAACCAAGAAAAAATGATTTTTCAATACTGAAGAAAAATATTTTCTTGTTCCATATTCTCTCCAACTCAATACAGACATTTTGACCTTGGGTAAGAATAAATTTAAAAAATGAAAAATTTAAAAAAAAACTTGTATTTTTACTGTTACATGCCTGTAGTACATGACTATATTCAATTTTGAGAGTTGGTATGTGCACATAACATATCTAATATTTTCTTTTTTGCCATCCTCGAACCTCTTGCTCATCTTTTTATTTTTAAAAATGTAAATGTTTCTTATTACCTATTTTTGTTTTGGTTTTATGAATATTTTGGGCATTTCACATCAGAGAAACTCATGTGTTATTTCAGCTTGCATCTGATTTATTTCACTTAACATTATGGTCTCAAGGTGCATCCATTGTCTATAAAAGACTCAAAATTATTTTTTTCCGGTAGAATATTACTTTAATGTGTGTCAACATCACATTTTTTATGAAAATATCTTTTGTAGGCCTATAGGCTCCTCTAGGATTTATGTACTGTGTGTTGTGTGGCCATAAACAGAGATATGCGTGTCATGGTAATATAATGTTTAACGATATGGGGAGATATCTAGAATGGAAATCGCATTCTAGTATTTCCATTTTTATATTTTTTGAGAAATCTTAATATTGATTTCCATAGTGGTTGTATGAATTTACTTTTCCTTTTACAATCTATAAGGATTCTTTTTCATCCACAGCCTCAGCAACATTTTTATTATTTCATTTGTTGAAAAAAGTCTTACTTTTTAAAGTTAGATGGAAACTCAGTGTTTTTTTATTTTGCATTTTTTCAATAGACAAAATGTGGTAAGGATTTGTCATGTATTCATTGGCCATTTGTGCTTTGCAGAAATGTCTGTGCATTTAAGTTGTCCATTTTTAATTAGGTCATTCTGGAGTGTCTAATTATTTGAGTTTTTTAGTCTATATATTTGCCCTCTGTCAAAGAAATAGCTGATAATTGTTTTCCATTGTGTGTTTTGCCTCTTCACTTTATATGATATTTTCTTTGCGATGCAGATCTTTAATTTTTAAAATTTTATTTGTTTTTAAACAAGATAAAAATTACAATAAAAATTTAGAAATGATATACAACTTCACAAAAATATGAATTTGACTGTTATTTGTTGTATTGCAGTGTCTTCATGCTAGTTCTTTAAATTATAAAGGTATATGCATGAAAAATTGGAAAAATTATAAGAAATTTAGAAGGCATACAAAATTAACGATTTATTACTCCTTTCCATACAACAGAAAAAATCAACAGTAGAACTATCTGAGTCACCCTTCATACATACATAGATATGCCTCTTTCCTGCTCCCTCCCTCTCCTATCCTTCTCCTCATTCAAATTCCTATTCTCTTTATCTTGAATGCATTCTCAATTCCTTCCATTAGGAGAGACTCATTCTCTTCTCACAGTATCTATTGTAATGTTCAAATTTTTTTATTTACTCTTTAGGATTGTGTCATGAATAAGACAATATATTCGTTGGTGTCTGGTTTATTTTGCTTAAGAGTATGGTGGCTAGTTGCATCAACTTACTAATAGAAGCCTAAAATTTACCATTTTTAGAGCTGAATAGTACTCCATTGTGTAAAAATGCCACAACTTCTGTTCAGCTCTCAACTAATGTTAAAAGATTTTTCTAATTTTATTTTGAAGAGTTAAAAATAAAAACAAGAACAAAAACTAGAAACAAAGACAAAATAGAGTAATATACAACAATACAAATATTACAGATTTTCAAAACAAGAATAGCTGATTAACAATGGTTGATATATTGCCTACTTTTATTGTCAAATCTCTTGGTCAGATTAACAGATATAGTTATGTAGGACTGAACTTATGATGGAATATTACTACTTGCTTTCAAAAAAACTTAAATTTTTCTTCTTGTCGCTCATTTTTTTCTTTTTAAAAAATTTTGTTTTAAAGAGAGTATGGTAATAATTGATATGACATTAGAAAGGGTACACATTTAGAAGACTAAGATGGCAGGTATACAACCAAGGTTTTTGTACATTCTTGTGTTCATTGTAGTTGCATAGATCATAGCTACCAGCATACAGTTACTCAATGTGAAAATTTTATAAATTAATTGCTATTTTCAAAAAACTGATGGATATTCTCACTACAACCACCTCAGCCATTCTGTGTATATACTTTCATATTTTTCCCCTACCTTTTTTCCTATCTTTTGACCTTTCTCTCATCTTTGTTATTTAACCCTTAAGTTCCATTCCATTCCATTTTATTTTACTTGTTATACCTTTCATATTTTATTTGTTCATCTGGGTTCTTACCATAGGGAGAAAGTACAATATTTACATATGTGGGTCTGATTTATTTCACTTATGAGTTTTGCCTCTAGTTGTATCCACTTACCTATAAAGCTTCCAGTTTGTCTTTCTTTTTATCTAAAAAGTACTTGATTGTATAAAAATATCACATCATTTTTTATCCATTCCCCATTCCTCAGGTGATGGGCATTTTGGTTGCTTCCAAAATTAGGCTATGACAAATTGTGCTGTTATAAAGATGGGTGCACATATATCACTATGATATGATGTTTGCAGTTCTTAAAAAATAGTAGGAAGGGGAATAGCTGAATTAAATAGAATTTCCAGTCCTAGTTTGTTGAGGAGTGTCCACACTGATTTCCATCATGGTTGTAGCAGTCTGCGTTTCCACCAGCAATGAAGAAGGGTTCCTTTTTCTCCACAGTCTCTCCAACATTTGTTGATGGTTGATTTATTTATGATAGCCATTCTTTCTGGGTTGAGGTGGTATCTCAGTGTTGTTTCAATTTGCACTTCTCAAATGGACAATAATATAGAGTATTTTTTCATGCATTTATTTGCTTATATTTATTCTGAAAGTGTGTATTCATCTCAGATGCCCATCTTTCACTTGGGTCTTTAAAATTTGGAGGCTGCACATTTTTTAGTTCTGTACATATTATAGATAGAAGACCTTTTTCTGAGTGATTATTGATTGAGATGTTTTCAAAACTGGGTTGTCTTTTTATTCTGTTGGTGATTTCTTTTTATGTGCAGAAACTTCTCAATAAGAAGGGTTCCCAGTTGTATATTCTATCAAATATTTCCCATGCAATTTTACTTTTGTTCATGAACTGTTTGTATACCCCTACATCTTAAAGATTTCCACCTACCTTCTCTTCCAGAACATTTAGTGTTTCTGTTTTAGTGTTTACATCTTTAATCCATTTAGTGCATAGCAACAGACCCTGGTCTAATTTCAGTTTTTCCAGGACCATTTATTAAAGAGGCTATCTTTCTTCTGGTGAACACATTTGGTCCCTTTGTCAAAGATAAGGTAGCTGATTGTAGTTGTAGCTGTATCTGTATCTTCTGATCTATTCCATTGACCCTTGTGTCTATTTGCCAATACCATGATGATTTTATCACTATAGCTTTGTAGTACATTTTGAAGTTAGGGATTGTAATTCCTCCTGCCTTGCCTTTGTTGCTTGGGATTGTCTTTGTTATTCCAAGTCCTTTCTGCTTCCAAATAAATTTTAGGAATGTTTTCTCTAAATTTTTGAGGTTATGATGGTTGTATTTTAGTAGGGATTGCAACAGTAACAATGTTGAGAGTAGGGCCATTTATAGAAGATTGTTTCTTCCAATTCAGGAACATAGAATATCTTTCTATTTTCTTAGATCCCCTTCCACCTTTTTTTCAGAGTACTGTAGTTATCACTGTGAACAGCTTTTACTCCCTTAGATTAATTCCGAAGTATTTCTTTTTTTTTTTTTGGACCGCATTGTGAAGGGTTTTGTTTCTCTAATTTTTCTCTCAGTGTGTTTGCTATCTCTGTAGAGGAATACTGTTGATTTTGAGGTACTGACTTTGTACCCTGCTATGCTACTGAATTTGTTTATTAACTCTAGGAACTTCTTGGTGGAGTTTTTGGTGTTTTCTAAGCATAGTATCATGTCATCTGTAAATAATGATAGTTTAACTTCTTTACCTATTTTTATTCCTTTTCTCTCTCTTATCTAATGATTTTACCTAATGATTTGGAAACTATACTGAATAGGAGTGTGAAAGAGGATATTCTTGTCTTGTACCTGATCCAAGAGTAAAAGATTTCAGTTTTTCCCCATTCAGAATTATATTGACAGTTACATTATCATAAATGGCTTTTATCACACTGAGATGGAGTCCATGTATTCAAATTTTCTGCAGGACTTTGATCATGACTAAGTGTTGGACTTTGTCAAAAGCCATTTCTGTATCAACAGAGATGGTCATATATTTTATGAGTTTTGAGTTTACTGATACAGTGTATTACATTTATAGATTGTATATGTTGCATCACTGAGACTAATCCTACCTGGTCATGCTATTTGATCTTCTTGCTTTGTTGTATTCTATTTGCTAGTATTTTGTTGAGGATTTTTGCATCTTTGTTCATGAGGAAAATGGGCCTGTAGTTCTTTTTTTCACGAGAGTCTTTCTCCAATTGTGGAATCAGTATGATATTTGCCTCAAGGAATGATTTTGGGAATATTGCTTCTTTGTATCTTCTTTATTCAGTTTTGTTGTTTTGTGTCTATCTAGGAATCTCCATTTTTTGGTGTGTTTGATTCTGTGAAAGTAAAGATTCTAAAAATAAGTGCTGATGAGCTTCTCAATTTCCATAGGACCTGTAATAAATTCTCCCTCTTCATTACTTATTGCTTGAATTTGCATTTTTCTTTTCTTGTTTTGATCAGATTCACTAGGGGTTTATCTATTTTAATTAATTAATTAATTAAGTCTTTACTTTTTGAGATAGGGTCTTGCTAAGCAGTTCATATTGGCCTTCCACTCACTTCTGTAGGCCAGGTTTGTCTCGAACTTGCACCGATCCTCCTGCCTCAGCCTCCCAAGTGCTGGGACTGCAGACATACACCACCATACCTGGTTTATCTATTTTATTTAATCTTTCAAAGAACCAACTTTTTTATTTATTAATTCTTTGATTGTTTACTTTGTCTGAATTGTCTCTGATCTTTATGATGTCTTCCTATCTTTGGGCTTTGGGCTTGGTTTGCTCTTCTTCTAGAAGTTTGAGGAACACAATTAGAATATTTAATTATTCTCCTTCTGTTTTCCTACTGTTTGAGTTCAGCACTATAAGATTTCCTCTAAGTACTGCTTTCATTGCATCTCACAAATTCTGGTAAGTTGTGTTTGAATTTTTGTTGAATTGAACATATTTTTCATTTCTTATTCAGTGTCATGTGTAACACTTTTTTTCTGAGGATAGTGTTATGTAATTTCCAGGAACTTATGGAGTTTTTTGGTTTCTTTTGTCATTTATTTCCAGTTTCGTTGCACTGTGGTCAAATAATATGCATGGGATAATTTCTGTTTTCTTGCATATACTTAAGCATGACCTATGGACCAGTATGGGGTCTATTTTAGAAAATGACCCATGTCCAGCTGAAAAAATGTGAATTAAGAAGTGGTTGGGTAAAACTCTCTGTGTATGTCCACTAAGTCCATTTGTTCCAAGTTCTGGTCCTGTTATGCTACTTTGCTAATTTTTGTCTGCTTAAAGTATATTTTTGAGCATGAAGGAGTATTATGGTCCCTTGTTAAGACTGTGGTATTGCATGTTAGATTTTTCCTGACTGTTAAGATTTGTCTTATGTAGATGGGTACTTCTGTATTTGGTGCATACATATTTATGACTGTTATATCTTCCTCTTGTATTTTTCACCTAACCAGCCTTCTTCATTTCCTTTGATCCTGTTATGGTTTATGTCTAGTTGTCCCCATGAAGCCTCATGCAAACATGAGGTGGGGACTTCTAGAGTTTGTGCCTTGACTCATGATCCACTGGGATTATATGTGTTAGTACTGATGGGACTATGGGTCTGAGTCCTTCTGAGAAAATAGGTGTGGCCTAAGGCAGATAGGCTGATGCAGACAGCCTGAATGCGATATAAAGAGAGACAGAGAGACAGACTCACACTGTTGCTCTCTGCTCCCCTGGCTGTTCTGTTGCCTCTGTCACCATATTGTTGCTGTTCCACTGCCATGAACTGCTGCTCTCTGTCATGTGTCTCTCTGCCTTGGAGCCAGCCGAGTATGTACTGAAACCTCCAGTAACTGTGAGCTAAATAAACCATTCCTTCCCTCATTGTGAGTGTTGGCTACTTTTCCCAGCAATGAGTAAAGAGTAACTAAGATAAATCCTTCTTGGTTTGAAGTTTAGATTGCCTGTGAAAGGATTGCCACTCCTGCTTTTTTCTCAGGTCCTGGATCATACAATATTGTTTTCCATTCTTTCCCTTTCAACCTATGAATTTCTTTATGAGTTAAAATTATTACTAATATATAGCATGTTGTTGAATTTTGTTTCTTAATTCATTCTGACAATCTATTTCTTTCAATGTGTTTTATTTTTTGCCCTATTTAATGGACTCTCTCCATTCTCATTCTTGGAGTTGTTATCACTTTGATCATTTCCAGAATATTCTTTAGTCCTCTGTTTGTGCTTTACTTGTCTGTTATACAATTTTAGTTGGTTTTTTTTTCACTTCTCCATAAACTGGAATTAGTTTGACTTGTTTTGTTTTGTTTTGTTTTGTTTTGTTGAGACTAGGTCTCACTATGCAGTTCAGGCTGGCTTGAGCTTATTTTGTAGACCAGGCTGGTCTTGAACTCACACTGATCCTCCTGCCTCAGCCTCCCAAGTGCTAGGATTACAGGTGTGCACCACCACGCCTGACTTGAATTAGTTTTGCAGGTTTGGAATTTCTTTTCTTGTAGGACTTGAAATATGTTGCTCCATGCCGTTCTTGACTTGGTGGTTTGTGAGGCGAAATCTGTCATTTTCTGATGGGTTTTCTTTGAAATGTGATTGGGTTCTTTTCTCTATTGGCTTTTAGCATGCTGTTCACATGCTGTATTTCTGAGATCTTGATTCTTATATACCTAGTGTGGTTTCAATTGGTTTGGTATTATTTGTAATTGCATATGCCTCAGTTATCTGAATGTCAGATTATTTTCCCTTATTTTGGAAGTTTTCTCATACTACTTGTGCACATATACTTTTTATGTCATTTGTTTTGTCTCCTTTTCATTGATACATATTATTCTTAAACTGTTCATCTTTACATCATCTTCCAGCAGTTGAATTATTATTTCCTAGATCTTTGCTGTTATCTTTTTCTGTTTTTGTACAAGGTCTCACTACTACTGACTCATAGTGATCCTCCTGCTTGTACTTCCCAACTTCTGGGATTACAGGTGTGCACCACCACGCCCAGACTCCATTTCTGGCTCACTGCGCACCAGAGTGGGACCAGCATGGCAGGCGGGGCCAGGAAGTTTTTAGCAAAGATCTTCCCTTACCTTTTCACTAAGTACAATAGTGTCTTCAAGATCTGAAAGTCTATCCTCACTTTCATTCCTACAGTTTTGCCAACTTGTGAGTTTTTAATCTCCTGAGTATCAGTTTGACGCTGCTCCATGAACTCTGTTTCTTTTCTATATTGCTCATTCATGGTTTCTGTCAAGTTTATTTTCTTCATTTCTTATCGGTATCTTTTTAGAAACACTAATTATTTTATTATAGTAATCATTTGGGTTTTTTTATTTAGGAAATTCTTTCTGATCTGAGTTTCTCTATATAATTCTTCCGTTCTTTCTTTACTCAAATGCTATTATTTCAGAGCTTTCAGTTGTGTGACTTTCAATTTTCTTTATGCTCATGTCTCCTGCATGTGTTCTCTGTGGGCTCAGGCCCTGAGATTTTATTTTTCTCCTTCTCTTTGTCACTTTCTATTTAAGAAAGAATTATTTATTTTGATTTTTGTAATACATTTTTGTGAAGGGTTGATAGTAGTTAGCTATATCACTGTGATCAGAGCCTCTCTGAAAAAAAGTCTATTTTTTAGGTATCTTTTCTGTTTCAGAGATTATTATTTTGTTTGAGTCCCAAGATTTTGCCCTTTCTATGGATTGAGAGTGAAATACTGGATTCTGTTTGCACTGTCCTCTCTCTTTCCATGTAAGACTTTGTTGAGGTTATTACCCAAGGGCCTGCCAATATTATTAATGAAAAGTGCACATGTGGTTATGGCAGATACAGTTTCCATTTAGAGTAATACAGTTAGAAACACTAACAACTGATAGTAAGATTTAGAAATAGACAAATTTTTGTAGCTAATAGGTTTGTATTTTAGACCATAAGAGCTAACATTATGGCTGTATTGCTAGGCAGATCTTAAATTGGGAATTTGTATTTCTATTAGTTCCCCTAAATTCTGTCCAGTCGTGTTCCCTTGATCTAACTGGAGTCTTCCAGGCAGACTAGTTTATCCCAGTTACTTGTTGTCACCTCTTTCTTGAGAGGAAGATCTGGTGTTTTGGTCTGGCCCCCACTAGACTTGTCACAATGCCTCAGCTCACCAGCTTGGGATCTATGGAAGTTGTGTTCCTCTAACTGGCTCTGGCTCAGGTCTGGCTTCTGTGCTTGTCTTCTTCCTGCTGCAACCCATGGAAGTGAAACCACTGTGACCTGCTGCCTAGTTTTTCTGCTCCTGGTTTAGCTCGCAGGGTCTTGTATGTAGTCGCTGTAAAGGGAGTTGTGCTGCAAAGTCCCAAACTGGGCCTTTCCACTGACGTTTATGCTGCCTGGTCCAAACCCATCCATCTCTCCTACAACTTCTTTATCTGTTCCTCAGTTTATGGATGTTTAGTGTATTCCCAAGTGTAGGGATTAGAAACTAGCACCTTAAAGAAGCGAAGAACAATAAACAAAAAGTCTAGCGTGGGCTGTAATCTGTTACTTAGAGATCTTAGAAGACTAGGATCTAAACATGTGTAACAGCTTAATCCTGATTGATACCTCCACCCTTACTTAAGACGCTGGTGATCCCCTCTCCTCCCTGTAAATCTTCTATTGTGTGACCTAAATAAAAAGGAGATGCTTTTAGAGTTTTGGACTCAATTCTAGAGAGACAGATCTCAGTGAGTCCTCTGAGCTACCTTCATCAGGTCTTCTTGTCTTTTCTTTTGGCACTGACACAGAACATTACAACAAGTGGCACCCAATGCAGGGCATGGAAGACGACCAAGAGTGAGTTAAGACAGACCTGACCAAGTGGGAAAAGTATGCCCAGAGTAGGCGAGACCACCGGCAAAAGCTCAGAGTGATGGAAAATTCCACTTCAGTAGAAAAAGAGTATATCCATCTTATAGAGACATTAATTATTCAAAGGAGCGGGGGTAAAGGTAAAACCAAATAATTTCGAAGAATTATTTTTTCTCATAAGAAGCCATTGTTGTTCGTTTCAGCCTAAAGGAAAAGTTGCTCTAAACTTAAAAGTTTGGAAGCAAGGTAGGAAAGCTCTGCGTAGAGCACAACAACAAGGAGAACCTATACCTTGAAGTGTGTGGTCTTTGTGTAACCTTATTTCCTTGGCTTTGGAGCCCCTGCAGTCTGCCTCTGAGGAATCGAGTCTGCAGCTGATTCCTCAGACTCAGGAAGGCAGTCTTACAAGGGGTTCAGTTGATGAGGACAGTATGGATCATGAAGGTAGCACCACATCTCTTAATTTTTCCTTGTTGGGTAAAAAATTTAAATCAAAGAATCAGATAGTAAAGCAAACATTTTGGGCTCTTGAGCTTCTGTGCTCTTTTCTGAGGACTTTTCTGATGTTCAGGAGAATGGGTTGAACAAAGAGGCAGATAACCGGGAGTTATACCATCAAATGGAAAATTGAACAAAAATGATATCCAAATTGGTGGAGCGATTGAATGTTTCAAGTCCACCTTCAGTGCTTGCCAAATTTCAACCTCTGCCTCCTCCCCCAACTAATCTCTGAGCTCCTCCATATGAGCACAAGCAACCTGTCTTAAAGGGTGCAGTAACTCAAGCTATATTAGAAGGAAGGAACCAGGGAGACCCATAGGCTTACAAAACTCCACTGGGAGTTTGCAAATTTGCGGTTCAGCAACACCCTCCAAATGAACAACATCCAAATGGTTATGTCCAGTGGAATTATTGACCTTTGGCTTTTCAGACCACCAAAGAATTGAAGCAAGCTGTTCTGTCTTATGGAATGCAATCTAATTATGTTGTCAGCCTCTTACAAGGATTGGCAGATGAACATAGGCTTATTCCTCATGATTGGGAAATATTGTGCCATACTATTTTGGAACCAGGACATTATCTTCAATTCTGCACCTGGTGGAAAGATGAGGCAGGAACTCAGGACAGAATAAATAGAGGCCAAAATCTACCTGTTGCTATAACAGCAGATCAACTTATTGGATCAGGCACATGGTTTGATATTCAAGCTCAACTTCAGTATGATGAACTTCAGTATTTCAGACACGTTTATGTTGTCTCAGAGCTTGGGAAAAGGTTGAAAAACCTGGAGAATCACAAAAGTCTTTTACTTAAGTAATACAGTCTCAAAATATACCTTTTGTTGATTTTACCTCTTGACTCAATGAGGCGATTGATAAAACAGTCAGACAACTTTATCTTTGGGATATGTTGTTACAAAATTTTTCTTGTGAAAATGCTAACTCAGAATGCCAAAGGGTTATATGCCCACTAAAGGCTCAAGGTGCCTCATTAGAGGAATATATTAAGGCTTGTGCAGATATTGGTTCTGAGCCTTATAAAGCTAATTTATTGGCCGCTGCTTTACAAACTTCATATAAACAAAATCTTACTAAGTGCTTTAATTGTGGAAAAGTAGGGCATGTGAAAAGGAATTGTAAAAAAGAAGAGAAAAAGGATAAAGATAAAACTAAGCTACCAGGGATGTGTCCAAAATGTAAAAGACTAAGACATTGGGCAAATGAATGTCGCTCCAAATTTGATAAAGATGGGAAAACTTTACAACAGCAGGGAAACTGGACAATGGGCCCTCTTCCTCAGGGCCCAGAGATAAACAATACAGGGTATCAGCAGTTTCCTTTCAAAAACTCCATAATCAAACAAAATTAAGGGTCTCAGGTCTCTTTCATGCTACACCAGAAAGTGCACCCTTAGACACTAGCTATAAA
>PVJA010015960.1:0-44365 GCA_004027025.1 Myocastor coypus
TTGCTGTATTTCTTTCTCTGAGAAGTGAATGTTCATCTCAGATGCCCATTTCTGGATTGGGTCTTTGAATTTTGGGACCCTACTGGTTTTTAGTTCTTTGTAGATTCTAGATAGAAGACCTTTGTCTGAGTACTTGTTAGTTATAATCTTTTCGAAATTTGTGGGTCGTCTTTTCACTTTGTTAGTGATTTCCTTTGACGTGCAGAAACTTCTTAGCTCGACGAGGTCCCAATTGTTGATGCTTTCAAGTGTTAAACGTGCAATTTGATTTCTGTCCATGAACTCTTTGTAAAATCTTTTCAATAATAAGGTATTTTTGTACTAGGAGTCAAAGTCATGCATTTTATGGTTTATGTCTAGTTGTTCCCCCAAAGCCTCATGCAGTCATGGGCGAGAACTTCTACAGATTGAGGCTTGACTCATGAGTAACTGGCATTATGTGACTTAGTACTGATCTAGAGTTTGAGACTTGATCCATGATCCCTGGGATTATGTTTTAAGTACTTCTGGGATTATGGGTGTAGCCTAAAACAGATAGATTGAGGCAGAAAGCCTGAATATAATATAAGGAGAGACAGAGAGACATACTAGTGCTGTTGCTCTGCTGCCCTGTTTGGCTGGCTGCCTCTGTCACCATATTGTTGCTGTTCCACCACCATGAACTGCTGCTCTCTGCCATGTGCCTCTCAGCCTTGGATCCAGCCAAGTATGGACTCAAACCTCCAGTAACTGTGAGCTAAATAAACCTTTCCTTCCTTCGTTTTGAGTGTCAGGTATTTGTCCCAGCAAGGAGAGAAAAGTAACTAAGACAATGAATAATCAGTTTTTAACTGGTTAAATTAACTATTACTTTAAATTTACCCTATATATACCTTAAACTATTACCTTAAATTTACCCTATATATACCTTAAACTATTACCCTATATATCTTAGAATTTGAGTGTAAAGTATGTTGCTTGATCAAATATTAAGAAGTTTTCAGAGCTAAAGAAGGAATAAAAATTGAATGCATACAGTGCAACCAGTAACTGTTCTCTTTATCTCACTGCATCTGGACCTTAAACTTAAAATGATTGAATTTTTTGGCATCTCTTCTCTTTCAATGTAAGATAAGTCAGTCCTTACATTTAAAACTTGGTCTATATTTATTGGCTTTGACTAAACACATAGTTTGTTACTTGTGTGTTGGGTAATAGATCTATTTCTGGCTATTATCACTGTTTTCTACAGTCATAGGAGGTATAAAAGTATCCTTTGATTCTTGTCAGTGGAGTTATACAATGTGACTTGTCAAGAGTATAAATTTTGTCCTAAGTGTAAAAATGGAGCTCATAATGCAAAAGATTTATACACAGCTGTGATTTGAATTATGCTAACCTTTTGGTATATTAAATGGCTTTCTGCCCCAAGTGTATAAGCCCTCTGAAACACAAAATAGGTCCTTATGCAAAATTGTCCATAGTAAACTACTTTCAAGTTGTATTTATTTGGTTGTTATGCAATTGAATTATGAGAGATGTTCAATTTTGGCAGAATCATTCTAATGATTAATAATTGGATATTAGTATCTTATAAAATCTTTCTGTAAATTAGTATACTTTCCTAAGCACTTTAATTTTTTTGAAAGGTAACAAATTTATATATAATATGTTATTTAATATTTTATAGTTGAATAAAGGCAACCCATTGGTGTTATTTTATACTAAAATGGGAATTTATATATTTTTAGAAATAATAAAGGAATCTATTGGGCTGGGAAGATAGCTCAGCAGTCTAAGTGCCTGCCTGACAAGTGCAAGGACCTGGGTTAAGTCCCCATTACTGTATGCCATGCTGGATCCCAGGCTGACCACTGAGACTGGGTGTGGTGGCATATGTTTGAAATCCCAGAGCTGGAGAGGCTGAGACAGGAGGATTACTATGAGTCTGAGCTGTGTGTTGAGACCCTGTACCAAATAAACAAATAAATTAGTAAATATGAAATTATTTACTTGTTTAGGTATAATAATATCATAATTATTATCCTAAAATGTAATGTTTGCTCTTGACTGTAAATTTTCCTTATAAATCTTTGTAACTTTTATCTCTTAACTTCATATAGAAATATGATTCTTAGGAGCCAACTGTTGCAGTGTGTTAAGATAGTAAGCCATCACTTATAGTACAGATAAAATAGGACACTGACTCCTAATATTAATGATGACCATGATTAATAGAAGAAGTAGCTTTTAGTCTTATTTTTTATTTCAAGGTGCCAGATATCTGAGTACGATTATTATAGTTGAGATTAAAATGTACTGCTACCACTTGAATACTGGTATAATAGACTTTATGAGTGTTCAACAACTGTGGCTTAGAGATCGCAGCTAGGGAAGATAACAGGAGGAAAATGTCCCTCATACTTCCAAGGGCAGCCACATGTTCGAGATAAGATGATGGCCCATCCTGACAGATCATATACCATAGAGGGAAGATCTTGAGGACCTAAGAGGATCCTCACACAGCCCTAAAAGTCACTCATGAGAAGCCTTATGAAAAATGAGAGAGAGAGAGAGAGAGAGAGAGAGAGAGAGAGAGAGAGAGAGAGAGAGAGAGAGAGAGAGAGAGAGAGAGAGTTTGATTAACAGGGGTCTTACTTTGACTTGGTTTTTGTCTTACACACCAAATGGGAAAGGAATAGCATAATTAGTAGTAACGTAGAAACAGAGAAAACTATGCTAGATATAAAAAGAGCTCCCAAGCTCTATACCAAGCCCCAGACTGTAGTCTCCAGCTACACCTTTACTCCTATAACATTTTATCTAATCGCTGGGAGTGTGATTCCCAGTTACTTAGACATTATCAAATGTGTCCTTTAGCCACTCTTAGTAAATTACTTTATATGATTTCTTAAGTACCTGTGAGGTAAAGATTTGGCTTCTTTTATAGGTGAGCCTATAGAACAGGAGTGGCAATATAAACATTTTAGCTACTAAGCTTTGTTATCTTTCTGGTATAAACTAACTTTATATGTTTATATTATCAGGATCTGGTTGGTCTGTCTAAAGTATCTTCAAGTCTACAAGATTGGTGCCTGGTCCATGTTCTGATCACTGTAGTAAAAAATTTTAATGGCCCACTGGTCATAAAACACAGACATCTTTATTCTGAGATTTTCTTTGCCACTGTTACAATAAAGGGTCACTAAGAAGTTGAAGGCAGAAAATAAGGAAGAGAAAAGAAAAAAATGATAAGAAATAAAGGCAAAAATAGACACAAACCTTCTGTAAACAAGGCAGGAAAAAGTAATGAAAGGGAAGGTAAGGTAGTGGGAAAAGAAAAATCAAGTTACACCATGTCCAGGTACAAAAATGAATGTGATCATTGCATATACCTAAAATGTACCAATAAGCATAATATCAAAGTAAGAGAACTTTAGATTATTTGGTGAATGGCAAAGAGTTTGTATGCTATTAAGCTGTATTTGTTGTATTTGGGAACCATCTCAATATATTAATATATTAAAGGTAAAAGGCTTATGTTAATTGCTATTTTTTGGAGCTATTTTCATCAATACTCTGTTACCTTACCACGTTTTGGGTTGTTAGAGTCTCCTTCAAGAAGTGTTTCTAGTTCCTTCTGTCGTGAATAAAGAATTAGTCAATACATGCACCAAAGGTAATGCAGTTTTACATTTATAAAGGTCCAAAAAGAAAAGCAAAATTCTGTGTAAAGCAAGCTTGGGCCAATTAAAGATAAGAACATAAATACATCCTATGAGTGCAGAGCAGGCCACTGAAGGCGTTAGCAGTGGCACTCAGGTTGAGGGGGGCCAGGGTTTTGTGTCTCGCTCCTCCTCAGGCTATTGTCCTGTCAAAAACCTCTTTAAATTTTTGCAAGAACTGAAGCTAGCACTCTGATTAGTTCCAACTGCAGGGCTTTGGGAAATGCTCTGTGCACGTGTCCTGAAGCTCTGTGACCACATGTCACAGCCACTTCCTCAGCCAGCTTGCTATCTCTGATTGCTTCAGTCCTACTCTAATTTTTGCCTCCCTGCTTGTGTAACATGGTTATACAGGGGTTATAAACTGAAGTTTACATGGCAACAAATTGCTAAGGTTCTCGTCTCCTTTTCTCACTGTGTAGTTTGAAATTTTCAGTTTTCCTTTTTGATTGATTATTCTGCTACCTCTTTTCATTCTATCACTCTTGCATTACAACATAACATTTTTTTTTACCATCTCAATAAATTATTTAAAATACGCATACTTTTAGTTTTATCTAAAAAAGGAGAAAGGATAGATCAATATAACCAAAAAATGGTACTTTTGAAAAAGTGATGGAGTTGATAAACTGCTGTTGAAATTTATGGAGGTGAGAAATATTTACTATACAAAATGCAAGAGTAACACTTCCTCAGTGCACCAATCTTCATGCCAGTGAATTTACAAAATGGATAAAATTGACTAGTCCCTAGAAAAGTACATTACAGAAGCAAAAGGAGAAACAGACGTGTTGAATATCCTTGGATTATGATATTGGTAGTGAATTTTATAAAACATGGAGAAAAATAATAATTTTGTCATATTTTCTAAGAACAAAGCAGTAAGAAGAATGAGCCCCACTATTAGGTCAGCATAATTTTCATAGTAAAAGTTCTAAAAATACTTAAAATCATAAGTCATACATTTGAATATAGTTTTAAATGTTCTAAAAGTTCAGTAACTGAATTAAATTTGGCAACATATAAAAAAGTAAAATACTGACAATTTGAGTTACTCCAGAAAAATAAGGCAATTTTAATATTAGAAGATCAATTGACGTAGACCACATTGATAGTACAAAATTGATGCGATCATCTCACTAGATGCAGAACACACGTTTAATGGAATTTAATAGCAATGGCGAAAATACCTAAAAAAGAATATAATGAAACTTGCTCAATTCCCCTATACTAGGAATTCTAAAACCATTGATTCAAATAAAAAACTATCGCAAACGTCAAATCTCACGACAAATGTACGAAGTTTATATTGTGAGATAGAGAACAATGCCAAGGTAATAGTTATCATTACTTTGAGTTGCTATTTTATTATAGAACTTAGTGCAATAAATCAAGAGAAATTATTATAATTTGAAAGGAAAGATAACATATCATTCACAACATCATTTTGTACTTTGAAGATATAAAAGAATCAGTAAGAATATTATAATTAATAAATTATGGCCAGTGTTGTGTGAATTTTGTAAAAACAATGACCTGTTGTTTTACATATCAGCAGTGATAGTAAATGAAATGTGAGTCAATATTTATACTAGTGTTAAAACAAAAACAAATACCCAAGACCCAGAAATAAATGTGATAATGTTGTATGCATCAGAAAAAAAATTGCTCTGGAAGACCCCAAGAGGAGGTGCCTCAAAAAGGCAAGGATTTAAAACCTTAGCCCCCTTCAATGTTGGTCGTCATGGCTTCTCTCTGCTCCCCCACCTTGAGCACACTGTACCTTACTAAGTTTTGTTACTGTTTCCTTGCCTTTGTGTTCTGTGTCCCATTCTTTGTTAATTGCACAAAGGAAACATGGAAACCTATTGCAGACCACTTGGCCTGTGGCACCACATCCTGTAGGAGTTGGTGTTTGCAAGTGGCACCAGCAGGGGTAAAATATCATATTCCTTTCTGTATGGCTACCTAGCTCACTCAGAACAATTGATTTTAAAACATCATCCTGATGTCCCTGTTCTGTGCTTGCTGCCTTACCATGAGTCAAGGAAACAGATGCGTGATTTGCTTCTGGGCAAGCTTCAGTGACTTTGGTCAGTTTATCCAGTCTCCACCACTGCCACATCATTGTAATTATTCACCTTTTGCAAGAAGCTTAATATTAGATAGGATAATTTGTTTTGTTTTCTTCTTCATTAAAAAAGCTAATTATTCTGCTTTTGGCTTCTTGGATTGCTGTATTAGTTTTACAATCATCTTGTTAGCTTATACATAAAAGCAGTCTGAATTTTCATTAAATTTGCACTCAATCTAGTAAATCATATTGGAGAGAACAAACGTCATTAATAAATTCTTTCAGTTACAAGAACTGTATTCATCCATTTATTTAGTGTTCTTAGATTTTTCTTTAAAATTTTTTTTCTAATGTGCTAAGTCATGTCCATTGTGTTTATTTGCACATCTTTTCCTATAATTCATTGAGTGAAAGTTCATTTGTATGATCTGATTATATATTATGTATATGATAATATATTATATTATATATTATATATATGATATATATAATCAGACCGTATGTATGAACTTTCAACGTGTTTCAGAGGAAGAACAGTCAAGAGTTAGCCCTGGGGCATTGCCAAGCTTCAGGGTTGAGGAGGAAAGTAGTCCTGAGTGATCCTGTGACATCCAATTGTACTGTTTATATTCATTGTTGAATTTTTTGAAAGTAATATGTGATGTCTTCATGACTTTGAAAATAGTGATAGACTTCGTAAGTAACACACAGAAAGTAAAAGATTGATGTACTAGACTACTTTAAAATTAAGAAGATCCATTTATTAAAAGAACATTTATTAAAAGACCCATTTATTTTATTTTATTTTTTTTTTGTTTTCTAAAATCAATTTTATTTATGTAGGTACACATATTAAGAAAAATATATGAAAAAGTACACATTGAAATAATTATAGAAGGTTCTTCAGTGAAGGGCGGTAATGAGTGATATAAGTTGAATTAACAGGAACAGTAACTATAATGCCGCAACCTTTAATTTAAAAAAGATATCACTCTTAGGGGCTGGGGAGATAGCTCTGTAGCACAAGATCCTGCATGGCAAGTATAAGGTTGTGAGTTTGAACCCTGATCCCAGAAAAAAAAAAAAAAAAGATATCACTCTTGTTCCTCCCCATTCATTATTCATTAGTGGAAAACTTGCTTATAGAAATAATTTTCAAACTAATACTACTTAGCTACAAAGGAAGAAATGTCTGACAAAGTCAAGATGGAATCAGGGTGACTGAAGATGGCATCCTGGATGTGGTCGATGCCCTGCAAAGCCCTTTGGAGGAGAAGGAGAGCTTCATTCCCGTGGAAAGGTCCGACACCACCTTCCTGTTCCTGGTAGGCCAGGATGACCACAACTGGAAGAGCGAGTTCTATGCTAATGAGGCCTCTAAGCGCTTAGAGACCCATGGGAAGAAAAAGCCCCAGATCATCTGTTACCCTCAAACGGGGCACTACATCGAGGTCCCTTATTTCCCCCTGTGCAGCACTGCTCTGCACAGTTTGGTGGGTTCTCCTATCATCTATGGAGGGGAGCCCAGGGCTCACGCCATGGCCCAGGTGGATGTGTGGAAGCACCTGCAGGCTTTCTTCCATAAGCACTTGGGTGGTGAAGGCTTAGGTCAATGCTTCTGAGATCACTGTCCCGGCGGGACGACTCAGTGGTCTAAATTGCCTGCTTGGGAAAGCTTGAGCGGCTTCAGGGACCGCGATTTGATCCCCGGCACCACATGCTGCGCCAGCCCTGCCCTTGGGGTGGGCTGAGCTGGCCATGAAAATGAGTGAATAAACAAAGGTTCTGAAACAAGAAAAAAAAAAAAAAAAAAAATTATGAAAGGTTTAGAGTTTGAGAGCCGCTATTCTTACAACTTCAGTTTAGGTTAAATTCATGTGACACTATAAAAGACCCATTTATTAAAAGAAAATATTCCTAACACATCAAGAAAAATTCTGTGTTCAGGCTAGGGAGATAGCTCAGGGGCACAAGTGCCTCCCCTGGAAAGTGCAAGGTCCTGCGTTTGATCCCCAGTTCTGCAAGTGAAAAAACAAAAAACAAAACAAAATAATAACAACAACAACAAAAACACATACTCAGTGTTGAGTGTATGTAATATGTCATAAAACATTAAAAAATTATTATAAATGCATAAGATAGATACAGAATGAAAGATGTATGACAAAGTAAATATTTCAAAATAAATTTAATATAAATAAGTAGTAAATTTAAGACAGAGAAAGAAGCATACAATAAAAATGATTAATCATGTTAGTTTCTGAAATAATAATAAAATCAATTGATTTTAGCCAGCTTAATAAAATGAGTTGATAAAATCAGCATAACTATAGATTCTATATATAATAAAATAGAATATAATAAATTTTTGCCAAAATATTAAAGATAGAAAAATTAATAATTCCTTAGAAAAATATTTACCAGAATTGACTCAAGAAAAAAGTAAAAAGCTGATTAGTCATACAGTAAGTATTTTCATGAAGAACAAAAACAATGGATTCAAACATTTTATTTATTTATTTATTGGCTGCTCTGGGGATTAAACCCAGAACTTCACACTGAAAGATATACTGAGCCCTTTTCTTTTCTTTTTTATTTTTAGGCAGGATCTTATTAAGTTGCTAAATTGCCCAGACTGAGCTCAGATTTGCAGCTCTTCTACCTCATTCTTCCAGAATGTGGGAGGTCACAGGCATGCACTACTATGTTAGGCATATGAAGGTTTTTAGGAGGAAATTTTGCTGAGCCTTTAAGATGCAGATGATGAAGACTACCCTACATGTTTTCCTCATGATAAAAAGCAGAGCATAATCCCAACCCATGTTATTAGGCTAGATAATGACAGTCTGTTCTTCATAATGAAAAATTTAAAGCAAGTATTGTATTGAAACATACACATGAATTCTTTGGTACTCTTTGTATAAAGAGTATTTATCCTCTATTTTTCATTGCTTATGACTGCCTTTTACTAAGAAAATATGGCAGAACTAGTGCTAGGACAATTCCAGGGAGAGCCTTTGATACAGGCAGGTACTCGCTTGGCTTCTTTGAGCCCAGAGCCATGTGTAAGAAATACAACTTCTCTGTTGTGGTGAGGTTCTGCAACTACGTGGAAAATAACAGTGGCCCAACTGAGCTTAGCATTCCAGCCTCCCCTGCCAAGCCACGTTTTATTGCATTTGTCTTGGACTTCAGCCCAGTCCATTCACTGGCTGAATACCTCTTAATGAGCTCAGTTAGCACTACATGAAACAAAAATTTCTCAGAGAAGCTCTCCTCAGATATTTTATGCACAAAACCAAGATGCATAATAATGAAATCATTGTTGCTTTAAGTATCTATGCTTGAGAATACTGTGTTTTGCAGCAATAAACAGCTAGAACAGTCTGTATGGGGCCGATGTCCAGTATCAGGCATGAGCATACATGCAACATTCAGATCCAGTGAGGTGTGTATGTGTGTGTGTATACATACGTAACATCATGACCAAACAGAGTATGTCCCAAGTATGTAAGGGACTTTAATATTAGAAACTTCAATCAAGGGTTTCACTGTATTAAAAGGTCAAAGGAGAAAAACATAATTTTATTTAAATAAATGCAAAGAAAAGTTTTGACATAAGTCCATGTAAACTCACTGTAAATGCCCTGAAAAATAAGAGTATCAGGATTTTAAAAGTCTGATGAAGACCAGAAGACATTTTGGTTCATGTTTAAATGTACTAACATTTCATCTGTAATCAGAAAGAATTTTTATGATCAATATAATGGTTATGCTGGGGACACTGTTAACATGACAACACATGGGAAAGAAATAAAAGCCATTAAAATACTATTTATTATGGTCACAAAAATAGGTCAGATACAGAGTAAGAAGTTTAACAGAAAATAGTCAAATTTATAAGGAAGCAACTTAAAATTTTACTGTAAGATATTAAAGAAGTTCCATGCAAATGAAGATATAATAATTCACAGGTATAAATAATGTCGTAAAGGTTTGCATTTCCCTAAATTAATCTACAGGATTAATGGAATTCCAATAGTAGTTTTAGTGAAACTCAACAGGCTAGTTCTATAGGACTTTATATAAAATGGCAAAAGCTTAAAATTAAATAAGATATCCTTAAGGAAGGAAAAAAAGGTCAGAGTGCTGTCCAACTAGCATATGATGTATTAGAAAGCTGTCAGTACTCAATATTCTTAATATCTGTGAAGAAATAGACAAATTGATCAACAGAGCCAAATGGAGAGCCCTTCAAAATATATAAAAACATATTTATAACGTCTGTAATACTCAAGGAGTGCTAAATGTTGTAAAGACATTTCCATAGCAGCTGTGAACTAAATAAGACATATATCATTTCTGTGTAAAGAAAAGTAATTTATCACTTTAAAAATAACCACTCAGGAGGAATGGTACATTCTAGGAAATTTGAGTCTAAAGGACACAAAATTCGTGATGACAGCTAGAATGGTATTTGCACCTAAGCTGAACACACCACCATGTCATCCTGCCAATGAACATTCTGTCCTGTGGCCTGACTAGTTTCTCATCATTTTTAAAATATTGAGATTCTGAGATATTGAGATGTTCTGTGCTAATTAAATATCTCTGGCCTGGCTTAAAGAACTGCTATGGTTCATCAGTCTTTTCACTCTACGATTTTGTGGGGAATATAAATTACAAATGTCTTTTTGACTTCAGTAACATTCATAAAATTTCTTTCTATCTTCCTAATTAGACTGGGTTCTTGGAAACAGGTGTTGCCATTTTCTGAGACAGTGATTTTTGCTGTTCTTGCTAGGTGATAAAGATACCAAAATGAATGTGTATTGGGACAGTGTTGGATTCACATTAAGACCAAGAGAAAGGAAAGAGAAATGTAGTAACTCTTTGGAATTATCTTCTCGTTGTACAGAAATAACTAATCAAAAAAAAAAAAAAATAGGTGCTTACCTGGCTAGCTGGTTAGAGAAGAAAGCATTGATGTCTAGATTTTCAGATTCCAGTGATATTTTTTCTAACTCATATTATTTCTTGCTATGGTTATTCTGAGACAAAATGACAGAAATTAATATTTCAGATCCAAGTATATTATCTGGCCAGGAATTCCTCCAAGATGGCTTGGACAATTTTCTTTTTATTTTTTAGCAAAATCTTGCCATGTATAATGTCCTCAAGCTCACCATCCTCCTGCAACAGCCTTCCAAGTAGCTGAATTTACACTCATCCATCTAGAGTTGGATTTAAAGATTCCAAAAATGCTAGCATCTTCAAGTTTCTTCAGATAGTTATTGAGTACCTTTACCCCTATATGAGAAACCAACACACATGCCTGTGGATTATGTGAGTAAATTTAACCTATGTGCCATGGTTTGGCCTCTGTTATTCATATAATCTAAATATCAGCAAATTGCCTTTGATCACATTAGATAAGAAAAGACCTATGTAAACTCTGAGCTAGGCAAGTAGCATTATTATTAAAAAGCTCAAATTACATAAACTCCATAAGTGAACATTTAAAATAGTTTAATTATATGTCTGTCTATAATTACATCACATCAAAACCTAATCCTAAAATTTGGCTCCAATCTAGGTTATATCCAATTAGTTAAAACACTTTTATTTAGCATTTGCTTTTGTAGTTTGGATAAGGCTTAATAATCTACCTAATTTGGCTTCGCTTTCTAAAGTCTGAGTTTTTTTTTTTTTTTTTTAATAAGATTTAACTTCAGTTACTATTAGGATTCCTTTCCTCCCATAAAAATTTGATCTCACTTAGCTTTCAAGAACTATGCAAAAATAAAACGCAGTATTTTATCTGGCTTGCAATAATATTTCAGTTTGTATGTGTGCCATAAACCACCCACAATTAACTGAAAAAATGAGATGACTGTCATCCATCATGCATAATCCTGAAGTTTCACGTGCTAGAGCCATGAGCACTTCCAAATAATTGCTGATATAAGCTCAATATATTTCTTTGACTGAGGAAAAAATATTACAACATCACGTGGATGATAAGCTATTTAGCTAGGACATATTAACATATAGAAAGCACAGACTTTATATTCTCTGTTAACAGAAGCTTGACGAATGGGAGTCTTTGTACAAGGAATGAAGAGATCCTGAAAACAACAACTAACTTCTGTTTTCAGAATCACTGGAGATACTCTCTCTAATATGTCTTCAGACTAGGGGAGAATAATTGCTCTTCTATTTTGCCTGACCCTCCCAAAGCCTGGATCAATTTGAAAGCCTAAAATTCTGAACTTACCTAAAGCCAACCTTTGGTAAACAGCTATATCAATGGTAGACTGTTTCTTTTTTTTTTAGAATTTTTTATTTTTCTTGTTTCAGAACTTTTGTTTGTTTATTTATTTATTTTTATGGCCGGCTCAGCCTGCCCTGAGAGCAGGCCTGGTGCAGCATGTGGTGCCAGAGATCGAACCGTGGTCCCTGCAGCCGCTTAAGCTTTCCTAAGCAGGTGCTTTAGACCACTGAGCCATCCTGCCGGGCCCCCTCAATGATAGATTGTTAAGAGAGATGCATTTATTAAAATCTTCAAAAATGTTGCTTAACTATCATGATTGTTAAGACTTGTCCATGTGTGTCTTACTTAGTGTTTCATTTTATATTCTAATTTATAAGTGGGAAAAAACCTTCCTGAACTACTGAGATGAGGAGAAGGACAGAAGGAGGTAGGGAAGAGATAAATCTATATGCATGCAGGATGGCTTAGATAATTGTATTGTACATTTCTGCTGGTCTATGGAAAGGAGAAATTAATGCTTAATTTTTTATCTTCTTAAATTCTTGTAACTTTTATTCCCTTTCTGGTTTTGCATGCATATATGTGCTTATCTGAACAACTAAACTGAAGAAAACACTGCTATACAAAAAATATTGCCAAATTCATATTGTTTTGTTTAATGAAATTATTTATCATTTCCAATTTTTTTGTTATTGCTACTTTGTATTCTGTTAAAAAGTAAACAAAAAGCCTACTTGTAGTGGATGCTTGAGAAATACATTCTGAAACAGGAATGCTTGTGATTTTGCTATGGGCACTCCTTTTGTGGTGCAGTGCCCTGTGGCTTTGCTGGGGGCAGCCTGGCACAGCATGACACTCCTAAGAGTCTGATCACAGGATGGATAAACAGTCACACTGGATCCAACTCTGTGCGTTTGGTCACGTGGCCAGAAGCAGCATGGCATTTAGACTCAGGTAGGAAGTTCTTTTCTCCAGGTGTTGCAAACAGAATTTGGAAGAAAAAATGTCCCAGAACTGCGACACGACCCTCACAAGGGAATGAAAATAGAGGGTTGTGGCACCATACAGTGATGGGTGGAATGGGACGGATGGAGAGGAAAGGCAGCAGCAGACAGGATTGAGAGCTTTGAGTCCCTGTTCCGGGCTCTGTCCCCAGAGAGATCTTCATTGTTCTTCCTTTGATTTTTGGAGCAAACCCAGATTTCTTAGGAAATACCCTTTGCACTCAAACTTTTAAAAAATCATTCTCCTTTCTTAAAAAGAAAGAATACACTGTCAACTTTGGATTTCAATGATATAAACATTTAGAACTGCAAATGTCTTCATGTCTTGTGAACTTTGTTGTGATGTTTTCATTTTCATTCAGTTGAAAATGTTTTCTAATTTCCTTTACATGGTTTGTTATGTTCCTTGGAGTGTTTAGAATTGTTCTGTGTTATTTTTACATATTTGATGATTTCTAATTCTACCTCTAATTTATATCCAAAAATTTTGAAGAACATGCCATTTCTATCTCTTAAATTTTATTGAAACTAGCTCAACATATGGCCTAGCATTGTAGATGGTCCATGTACAACTTTCTGCTCTCTTTACGTGCAATATTCTAAAATGTCAGTTAGGTCTTTGATGGCATTGGTGAAGTCCACTAATATATCTTTACTTATCTTCTGTGAAGTTATTTTATCAGTTACTAAAATAGGAACATTGAAGTTGTATTCAAATGGATTTGAATTATGTTTTCTGGGTGACATTATTAGCTGTTTATTCTTATATAAAAACAAAGATAATTAGAGGCTGTTAAAGTAGGCTTTTTAAGACAATCATGTACAGCATTTATATCTTACGTGGTGATAGATGAACAGCAATATGCTGTGTTTTGTTCTTGCTTGGTAAATTCTCCAAGGTATTAGCCACCAAGGAATACTTCTGCTAGCTTCTGCCCAAGAATTTTTGCACTTGGGATTCAAACCAATTTTGGAAGGCCAGGTCGTCTGGGTCATTGGCTTGACTCTGCAGGCTGCAATGCTTCTGGTCTCAACTATTGCCCTGAGACCACCCAGGAATGTACTAAAGTGAGTGATTTTAAATTACACAACTGTATTAGTGTTGCACCAAAATATTTTCTCCGAAGTATAATGTTATTTTTCAAAGCTTCTTTCTTTATTAGCACATGTATAAATAAAGTTTTAAGTAGAAAATTCATAATAGTGTCATCTCCTGTAGTTTTAGAATATTTCCAGCAGGAGCCAAGTATTATTTATTTACTAGAGATGGACACAGAGTAACAGAGCACTATTTGCCCACAGCAGTGTGTCAAAAATCTAGATGACATCATGAAACATAGCTATCCTGTTTTGATAAAAGAAAATACTTTAAGAGTTTCCTTTAAAATTTCTTATACTTCTAAAATATGTTGTAAAAACATTAGTTTCTGGTAATGGGTCTTACATATACATATTTCAGTCAAAACACACACACACACACACACACACACACACATAAAGACACACACGATGTTATTTTAAAACAACAATACAGCAGTTGCCCATGATGTGATCATATTCCTCGCTTTACCGGTAGCAATGCTTGCAAGAAAATGTTTCATTAGTTAATTGAGGATATCAGTATGAAATTTCATACAATCAGACTGAAGGGAAGGAACAACTGCAATAAATCATTGCTTGACAATATTTAATAGCAATGTCCAAGAGTGACAGTATTCACCTGCACATTTTACATAGTTTGGCTATATGTTGTTTGTTTAGACTAGTGTGAGTATTTAAAGAATGCTGTCTGCATATTTTTATTCTTAACTATCATCATAGTATGCCTATGATTAATTGATTTTATATTCAGTGGTATATTTTTTTTTGTGTGCTGTTTTGTTTAAACAGCCTGTCTTCTACATAACATATGCTTTTGCTAGTGGGTCATGATAGGTACTAATACAATGGATACCTTATGTTTATTCATGTATCTCACTGGAAACAAAAGATGACCTTTCTTAATCATAGTACAAATAAGGTCTAATGATTTAACTAAAAGATTGAGGTAAATATGGAGTGAAAGAAACTATTATCCTTCACTAAATGCAGGTGGAATATAATTTTGTTGTGTGTTGATGGGAGCATCATTACTGTTATATTTTTATTTTTGTGCACAATTATAAACAACTGTAAGCAACTGTGTTGTGAGACAAATTGTCTCAGACCATGAAAGCTTTGCTTTATGATATCACATGGGCATCTTCCATGGACAGTCACATCTACCTCACCAGGGAAAGGGATGGAGTCTCAGACTTTCATTGATAAGAATTTCTGTGTTGGTCCAGAACTAAAAACATCTGCATTTAGTAAGCTTTGCTGGTGAGTAAAGTCTGAGGATCACTGATCTCCAGACGATAGCATTCAATTTCTCAGGTATCAGAGCTGGCTTGGACTCTATGCTATAATTTGGATCTTGAATGTCCCCCAAAGGCCAAACCTTTAAGTCTTAAAGGTTTGGGACTGAGGAGAGGTAAGTGTTGGAAATTTGAAGAACAAGGGCCTGATGGGAGGCCTTCTGTCCACTGGGGCATGCCCTTTGTGATGGTTCATGTTGCTTGTCAACTTGATGGCCTTGAGACAGTCCTAGAAAATTAGTAAAAGCTCGGTTCTGAGTTTTTCTGAATGAGCAATAGGGACTTGACCTTGGGGTCCATAGCTTGTTCCTCATGCCTTCTTTTCATAGTTTTCCCTGCTTTTTGCTTCCTGGATTCCATGAGTTCAGCAGCTTTCTTCTGTCATGGTCTCTTGCCATGGTGTGTCTGCCTTAGAGACTGCTTACCAGGGACTGAAGCTTCTGAAATTGTGAGCAGAAATACTTCCTTTTTTAAATTGATGGTGCCAGATACTTCACTGCAGTAGTGGGAGAGCTAACAGACCTTCAAGTGGATGATGGCACACTGGCCTTTCCCCTTGCTCTTCTTGGCCATGGGGTAAGCATCTTTGCTCCACTGTATGCTGCCTCAGCCACGAACCTAGAAGCACTCAGGGCCAACACACCATGGACCAGCACTGCTGAAACCATGAGCCAAAACAGAGCTCTCTTTATTATTTTCCTTAGCTAGTTTATTTTTTATAGAATCTAAGAGCTACCCAATACGTTCTGTATCCAACAGCCACCTTAAACGTCAAGTATTTTCCGCTTCCCCTCATTACCTGAATAAATAATTATTTCCTTTTAGGAAAGAATTGGGTTAATTCCTGCTATTGTGTTTGTAATATTTCCAATAGGAGCTTTATATTTTCCAGTAGATGGGTTTTGATTCAGAACTGGCTAATTTCTGGAAACTAGTAAAGTGATTGTCACAATTAATTGTGACAACTCACTTCAGATTTCAGCTTTGATTTTTTGAAATTTATGGAGATTTGGTTTCAGAATTGTCATCATGATCCAATGCTATTGCTTCCGTCTCTTTTTTCCTTAGATTTCCTTGAGGGCATTTGACGTCAATGCCTGCTCCTACTTTCAGTCCTAGACAACCTTTGATCTGCTCTCAGTTACTATAAACTTATCCACTTGGCTTTTTTATATTAATGGAATCAGACAATATGTGTTCTGCATCTGGTTTTGTTTGTTTGCATAATACATTTGAGATTTGTCTGTTGTATAGCACACATCGATATTTTGTTCTTTTTTATTGCTCAGCAGTCCTTATATATGGGTAGCACTTTTTGTTTATGTATTCACCAGCTAATTGATACTGCATTATTTATAGCTTGTGAGTTTCATGATTAATGCCACTATGAAGATACATGTATAAATATTTGTGTGATTATGTTTTCATTTCTTAAAAATGAGATTCATGGGTCTTAAAGTAAGCATATGTTTAACGTTTTAAGAAAACGTTGAACTTCTTTCTCAATGGTTGTATCACTTTATATCCCCACAGTGTAGAAAATGTTCTTTTATTTCCACATCTTCACTACACTTAATGCTACCAGTCATTTCTGTTCTAGCTGTCCCAGTGGGTATGTATTGGTGTCTTTTTATAGTTTTAATTTAATTAGCTGATGATTGTGATTGCTAACGTCTTTCTTTTAAAAATTTAGTGTCTATAGGGTCTCACTATATAGATCAGACTCAGTGATCCTCCTATTTTCAGCCTCCCAAGTGCTGGGATTACAGGCCTATGCCACCACATCCAGTCTCAATCACCTTCTCAGTGTGCCCTGGGGCAGGGCTGGTACAGCATACTGGAGAGCCAATATCTTTTAATATGCACATAGCCATTAGTTTGTCTTTAGGAAAGGTCTTTTAAGTTTATACGGTATATTTGGTTGTCTTAATAATTGTAAGAGGTTTTTATGAATTATGGATTTCAGCCTTTTTTCAGATATACGATATGCAAATAATGTTTCCTGTCCCCTACTTTGTCTTTTTGTTTTTTTAATGATATGTATTTGAAGCAGAGCAATAATTTAAAATTTTTAATGAATTTCAGTTTATAAGCATTTTCTTTTATAACTTGAAGTCATGATATCATATCTATGAATTCTTCTGACCATCATTACAATATTTTCCCCTATGTTTTTCTACAAGATTTATCTCCCTTTAATGTTGGTGGCCTATTTTAAAATTATTTAACTAACAATTTGCTAATCACTTTGATTAATGGTGTGAGTTAGGTACTCCTGTCTGTGATTGTAGACAGTTAATTTTCCCAGCACAATTTCTACTTTTGAAGTGTTTTGGCACCTTGTTAAAAAATAATTGAACTTAAAGTTACAGGGTCATTCCAGGTTCTCAGTTTTTATTCACAGGTCTCTATATTCTTTTTTTTTTTTTTATACCAATGTAACAGTATTTCAGTTAGCGTTATGGTAAGCTTTGAAATCAAATATTGTGAGTTTTTCAACTTCCTTTGTTAAAATTGTCATGGCTATTCACTTTGTTAGTATGATTTCAAATCTTCCTGAAAGAAAGGTAACCTTGTTGATAATGTCCTATTAGTGCTAGATATGCAATATTTCATAAATATAACATTTGAAAAGGTATGTAAATGTTACTATGTTTCTATGGGTGGCTAGGATTCTAACCCATGGCATGATGAAAGTTTCTGATTTTTAACATGTTCTCATTTTTCTCATATAATTGAGACATTTTGAGAATTTATTACTTTTAATATGGTTGATAATATCACTAAATACTTTTAAAATCTTTTGTGATTATTTCTACTGACCAGGATTTTTACCTGAATGAACTCCTAAGTATGTGTATGATTACTTTACATTAATTAAGTCTTTGCTGACCCAGTGAGTAGCTTGGCACTGTTATGATTTGTATCTAGATGCTTCCCTCTAAGCCACAGGAACTCATAGGTGGGCATTTTCAGAGGTGGCTGGATCTTAGGGGGTGTGTGACTGCGGGTTAACCATGTGCAAATATGGGATTAAGGATGAGACAACTAACTTGGTACACTAGTCGGTTTAGCACCGTTCTGGGAGTGGATAGTAAGGTGGATCAACCTGTGCATGGGTGGCACCACCTGAAAGCTTCTAGCTTCAACAGGATAAGATGGAAAGGGAGACTCACTGCCACCATCTGCCGCTTGCCCTGTCATGGACTTCCTCCTCTGTGACGGCTCTCTACCATGCCACTCGACTTTGGATCTAGTCAACTTGGGACTTAAACCGCTACAACCTGTGAGCCCAAATAAACTTCTCATCCTTTAATTTGTGGGTGTTGCTTATTTTGTCTCAGCAGTGCAAAGAGGAACTAAGACAGGCACCTTCTCTGTTTAGCCTATTGTCACCTGTCATTGCTGTTGATTACCTGAATACATCAGTAAAGCTGGATAACATTCCTTTAGGAAAAACTCTTCATAAGCTATTTCATTCAGATTTTGTCGGATAAATAGCAAAGCCTTTTCTGGCTGGACAATATTGGTACATTTATCCGTCTGAAAAGAACTGTGTTCTCTTTATCATTTTCTGAGTAATTGTTTCTTTACTTTATGTTAATATTGTCAATTCCAAAATAAACTCTTACTTGATAGAGGAAACTTAATCATTTTGTTTCCTTTATTCCCAACAATTTCTTTTGCATTTGTTTGCCAGTAGAATTATATGTTTCACTAATTGCTTCATGACACCATAAATGAAGTCTCGTTAGCCTTTCTATTCTTGTCATTATTATGCAGCCTGTTAGCTTTTAGGGCAAGTGGATATCATTTTCTTCACAAAAGTTTGATGTTTTTCATAACGCTATTTGTGTCACAGGACATCAGTATTTTGAAATACCAGTAATAAAAGCGGTACATTTTTAGCTTGCAATTAAGTTACAAACTTCAACTTTCATTTTATTTATGCAGTACTTTTAATGATATTGAAGATGTCATTTAAAGCAGTAATAGGTAGTCCAGTCATTAATTAGGTATTTTTACCATTATTGCTAGTGATTATATTTTTGTTATGAATTTGTTCTAAAATTTTGTCCTACCCTCTTAGTCATGATATGTCTAAATAAGAAAGAGTCTAACTCAGATTTAAACTTCATAATAATATAGTCTTAGGTTTGACTTCTAGAAGTGATTCATTTATAAATTGAAAAATATATGATGATAAGAATGGAAATTAGATGTATGACAATTTATACCAGTCACATGTACATCATTATACTCATAGTACTTTTAATTATTGAAGTTTTGACTTCTTGTGAGTCTGCCCAAGTAACCATGCTCAATATGTACAAAGTAGCTTGGTATGGTACCATTTGGGCTTGATTACAAGTGATAACAAGTGAGTTTGTTCTGCTCACATAAGTGAGCAGAATTGTTTTGTGATGGCTATTAAAAATAACTTAAATTTTTAAAAAATATGTATAGGTAATAAAAATGTTCAAGTATTAATATGATGGACCAGCTGTGGTATAAGTGTCTTCCTTGGGAAATGATGATCTATCCATGATGCCAGAGTCTTGAGTCACTTCAACATGCCCACTGTCTTCCAGTCTTCCCACCACCCACACTGTGCCTTTTAAGGACATTAATTGTCCTGAAAAATACCTGTCAGTGCTCTTGAATCCTGCTTCTAAATCTAAATTTTTATGAGCAATTGTTGGAATGATTAACAAGTGAAAGAGGCAAAGAGAAATTTGGATAATAAAAACCTCCTCACTGTTTTGCATATATCTCTAACTAAAAGGGCAATCAGAGTGCTTAAAAAAGTAAGTGGAGAAAGTTTGGTTTCCATTGAGTTTTTCAGTTAGAAACTGTTACATAATTTACGCGATTGTGCATGTGGTTTCCACTTGTTCATAGTGAAAATAATTATATTCATCTGGAAGGATCCTTGTGAGGTTTTAAGATTTGAGTGTAACATGTCTGGCCCAGATCTTGGGGCACAGCAAATATTCAAAATATTACAAATACTTTTAATTCATTCATTTTTTCACTCTGGCTAAACTAAGAATATCTTCCATATACTTTGTTATGCTACTGGCGAAACTAAATTACACTGTAAAATCTACTTCAAGCTGCCTCTCTGTTAAAAGTAAACAAGATTTCCTTTGAAAATTTGGAAGGCACCAGCAAATATAACAAGGAAGACAAAAGAGGAAAAAAATTAAAACATTTCTAAAGCATAGTATTTTTGTCACATAGTCAGCATGGCTTAATAATGCACACCAACTGTTGGCTGTTTCGAGATTCTCAGATGAAAGGCACTGTGGAAATAAGGTGCCATTACTATTAATTTTACTATGCCATGCCTAGCAATTTTTTCTAAATTATAGAATCAAGCCACATAGCTTGGTGTCCTGTCACATTATTTCTTAGCTCATGAAAAAGCTCTAAGCTTATCAGTGAATTTGTGTAACAGCACACAAAATTATCATCCCAACCTTGTAACAGTGTTGTTTATTTTTCTTTTTTCAATCCTTATTTATTTATTTGTTTGGTAAAAGGTCCAGCTATGCAGTTGAGACTTGAAGGAACACTTGTGTCTCAGTCCCCAGCCCTGGGATTATAGGTGTGCACCACCATGCCTGGTTTTGGTGGCTGACTCGGTGAGAGACTGGCACAGCACACAGTATGGGGAATCAAGTAATATCCTTGTGCTTGCCAGGCCAATGCTTAGACCACCCAGCTATCTCCCTGGCTCTTGAACTGTATTGTTTTTTTCTAACTGATGAACTGAGAAATAATTTCTGGAGAAAAAGGTAAAAATTGTTTGGATAAATTAATATTTAAATGGAAGACTTGTTAAAATAAGCTGAAATGACATCTCAATTTGAATCATATTGTTGGCATTTTACTATTTTTCTTTCCAAAAAATGAGTCAGAAACTTGTTAGTTGTTCTCTGTCCTCCATGATTTGTTCTATTTATTCTATCACTAATCCTTCTTGTCCTCTTCTTTGTCAATTCAGGGTTCTCATATAACCTCCTCTCACTCTGATTCCTCTCCAAGTTGCTGCCTCCTTCTGGAAAAGCTGTGTTGCTGACACTCACTGTGTCAGTATTATTTTTTTCTCTTTCCTGTAACCGCTACTAATACATTGCACGCATATCCTTTCAGGGTTTTCTCAATCTGTAAATCATTTTAAAATCGCTTTTAATTTGTTAATTTGTAAGCCAAGATTTTGAGTCTGTGCAACCTAAAGATGTATATTGTTCCTTCTTCTGCTATTTCACATGCTTCTAAAAACTATGAAAAAGTTGCGTTTATACCGTATTTTTCACAGAAATAAAAAAATACTTTTAAAATTCCTGTTAAAGTACAGGAGACTATCAATAGCCAAGTAATGTAGGCGAGAGAGGGGCAGAGAGAGGGAGAGGGAGAGATAGAGAGAGAGAGACAGAGACAGAGAGACAGAGACCAAATAAAAGGCTAAGAAAACATGGAGACATTATAATACCTGACCTCAAAACATATTAAAAGATTATAGTAATCAAAACATTATGGTTTTGGCATGAAAACGCATATGGGGACAAATGGGATAGAATATACAACACAGAAATAAACCTATGTATCTTCAAAAAAAAAAAAAAAAAAAAAAAAAAAAAAAAAAAAAAAAAAAAAAAAAAAAAAAAAAAAAAAAAAAAAAAAAAAAAAAAAAAAAAAAAAAAAAAAAAAAAAAAAAAAAAAAAAAAAGAGAAATAAACCTACATATCTGAAGCCAACTATTTTGGACAAAGAATCCAAAATCATATGTTGGAAAGGGAAGAATGGCCTCTTCAATATTTGGTGCCAGAAAAACTATATATGCAAAACATACAGTTTTTCTTTTTTACCATGTACAAAAAAAATCAACTCAAAAGTATCCAGATACCTGAAGCTATAAAATTACTAGAAAAAAAAAAAAAAAACTAGGGGAAACATCCTCAAGACACTATTATAGGCAATAATTTTTCAGATAAAATCTCAAAGACAGAGGAAACAAAAACAAAGATAGGATTATATAGACCTAAAATACTTTTGTACATAAAAGGAAATAACAGATAGAAGAGGAAAACTGTAAAGTGGGAGAAAATATTTTCAAATTATTTCTCTCACAAGGGATTAATATTTAAAATATAAAATGAATTTTTAAAACTCAAAGAAAAACAAATAATCTAACTAGACATTTTTTTCAAAAGACAATATACAAATGGTCAACAACATACAAAATATTATCAATTTATAGGAAAATTTAAAAAAAAAGAAACTCCACTCATGGGAACTCCTATACACTATTGGTAAAAATGTAAATGAGTGTAGCCATTATAAGACAAATAAACCTTTAAAAAAACATGGTGGATTTTCTCAAAAACTAGAAATAGAATTAAAACATAATCCAGCAATTCCACTATTGGGTATGAATCCACAGGAAATGAAATCAATATATGAAAGAGACATCTACCTTCCTGTTTATTGCCACAGTGTTCACAAAATCCATGGTATGGATCTACCCAAGGTGTCCAGTAAGTATGAATGAGTAGGCCGAGCCAGATAGCTCAGTGGATTAAAGTGCCTGTTTAGGCAGAGGCAGGGACCAGGGCTTCATCTCTGGCATGTGGTGCTGGCCTGACCGCCAGGGCATACTGACAGTAATTGAGACTGGGTATTGTGGTGTGCACTGTAACATTAGTGCTGGAAAGCTGAAAACAGGAGGCTTGCTAGAGCCCAATATGTGTAGTGAGACCCTGTAGACCCCGTACTAAATATAAACAACAAAAAAGACGAATGATTAAATTAAAATATAGGCTATACATAAACATGGTTATATATCTGCATAATTAATGAAATCATGTCATTTGGGGCAACATGGATGAGCTGGGGTACATTACATTAAGTGAAATAAAAGCCAGGCCCAGAAAGAAATACCACATGATATTGCTTGTATGTAGAAGCTTCTGCTGTCATTTTTATAGGTGGAAAGAATGGAATAGTTATCATTAGAGGCTAAGAAAAGTGTGTGATAAAAGAAGGCTGGATAACAGCTGCACAGAAGAAATGTTTTCATGTTCTACAGCATGGTAGGATGAACACAGGTCAC
Source organism: Myocastor coypus (assembly GCA_004027025.1). NCBI lineage: Eukaryota > Metazoa > Chordata > Mammalia > Rodentia > Myocastoridae > Myocastor > Myocastor coypus. Next base: position 23,572 of record PVJA010015960.1, read on the forward strand.
AACAATTTATCATATATTTTATAAGGAGCAGAGGAGTTCAAAGTTTTACAACGCAAATAAATGATAACATTGTGAAGATATGGAAATGCTTATTTTTCTGACATCATTGTCCACTGTATATTATCAAATTATTGGATTGCCATGAGTTCGAGGACAGCCTAGGCTACACAGTGAGTTCAAGATCAGCCTGACCTACATGATGAGACCCCGTCTCAAGACAAAGTTCCTTTTAGAAGTTCATAGTGAAGTAGACAAGTTAGACAAGCAAATCATTATTGTAGGTCCCCGAGGGGTTCAACCTCCTGAGCCTGGAGGAACTTGCTCGGAATATGTTAATTCTATTGCTACTTTTCAAAGAAAGTTCCACACCTTTTTATAGTGGTTATATTAATGTACATACTAACCAATGGTGAGTTCTGCTTTGTAGAAAGTTCTGTTTATTCCACATCCTCAGCAGCACTTTGACCTTATCTTGCCCCGATGTTTGTGACAAATTTCCAGCTTCAACCACTCCCTACAGGTAGATGTTATGTTAAGAGAATACGAAAATTCTATTCTAATTATTTCTCTTTTTCTCAGCAACATAGGAAATTGACACAGCAACAGAAATTGAAAATGAGGAAGTTTAGTGCTAGTTTAGGCACTAACAGTCAGGATGATCTCTAGTTACAGGTAATGGTAATGCACAAACTAGATGAATTGGGAGCAAGGTAAAGATATGGAATAGTTGTCTAGGAAAGGAAAATAGACATTGATTAAAGAAATTAGAATTGAGAGGCTGGGGATATAGCTCAGAGGCATAAGCGCCTGCCTGGCAAGTGCAAGGTCCCAAGTTCGATCCTCAGTCTTAAAAGAAGTTACAATTGGAAGGTAGGGTGGGTCTTATCTGAGATTAGGGATAATGCAGTTAGAGGAGATCTGTCAACCTTGAGAGTGCTTCGCACCTGTTACCTTTCCCTGTGAAGATGCAGAGTCAGCAGGTAGTTGTCTCACTACCTGGGTAGCAAGACCTGATGAGAACAGGACAACTGGATACTTGTCATGTGTCTCATCACAGTGAGAAAGTCTAAAACACAGGAATAAACAAAATTAGATGCAATGATCTGTAGCCTCAAACTCAAAATATAATAGCCTCCATTGTTCAATTAAAATCATAGCTACTCTAAGTCAGCCGATTTTAAACCAAAGAGTTTCAAAGTCTAAATGCCCTGAAACCAGCAAAGTGTGGAAGATGGATTACTTGCTCGGGCTTCCTGTTTGACATGTGGTAGATCTAATCATAATTCTAGCTAGAAAAAGTCAGTGTCAAGTAATGGAGCTCTAACTACATTAATCTAAAGACAAATTTTCATATATGAAGTTGATTCTTATTATTTTCGATATTCTCTAGATTTGCAAATTCACATACTGAATACAATTTATTTATAGCCCCTAAATTAATACTTGGGGTGATCACACAATCATTTATGGCACATATAGAATAGTGAACACCCTCAGCCTTTGAGAGGCTTAGATTCTCACTTAAGGAGGGAATAGACATAACTACTGGGTCTCTAATTGATTTCCTATCCTCCAAACTTCCCCTAATCTTTCCCTGACTAATTGTCTTACAAACTTCACACTTGCTGAGAAAACCTCTAGAATTACATTGTATTCCTAAATAAATCACTTAAACACACACACACACACACACACAAACACACATGCACACACAAACACACTTGACTGATATATTCCCCATGTTGTTGATTTCCCTTCCCTGTCATTCTGTCTTTCTAGCGTTCTACATTTTTTTTTCTGGTTAGTACAGGATGGCATTCAAAATCTAGGTCTATCACTTTCTAGCTCCAAAAGTTTAGGATAGTACGTTAAGCTTACTGAGTCCCAATTCTCTCATCTATAGAATGAGGATGTTAATAATAAATACCTTATAGCGTTGCTGGGAGGATTAAAGTCACTAATGTACACAAAACACTTAACATAATATGTAGCATATTGAAGCCCTCAATAAATAAAACTGCTATAAATATTATTTTCTGGAGAGTTTTATTTCCTCCATAGTCTCAGTACTGCAAAGAATACAAAGAAGGCAGATAACAGTCTGAGAGGCAGGTACTTGAACTGCCTACTCTTTATTTTCATCTCTTTTTAATTTTTTTTCTAAAATAGAAGATTATTAATCAGATAGTTTCTTGGGCTCTCATGGGACCATACTGATTGATGAGTTATCGTCACTGAGTATTACAAGGTCCTGTAAGTAGGCTTCTGTGGATGCCTCTGAGCTGGATTTTAGAGAACATGAAGACTTGATTGATGGAAAAGAAAGAAGACTTTAAGTGAAATTAATATGTAGATCCAGAGTGATGTTGTCATCCTGATGATTTGTCTTAGACTGTGCATCCTCTAAAATTAAACCTTACAAGCATAGTTTTTGAGAAGGGGATTGCAGGAAGCATAAATGAGGAAGTGAGTGAAAGTGAGCCAAAGTTAAAAGACAGTAAAGGATACTTTAATAAATCAGCTAACTCTGTTCAATTAGAGCCCTTGATTGTCTGAGATCATTGATAACTCTGTAGAATCATTCCACGGGCTCAGGGGGCCTGAAGCATTTACTCTCCTGCTCTCAGACACCCTTCCCATTGGTGGAGGGTTGTAGCCACAGTACTTTAACTCATACCTCCTGTGGCCCAGAAAGATCTCAGGAGCTGATATTGCAGAAAGATTTCAGCATGCAGACAACTCTGGGTTCTTCTTTCACGTCCCTAAAGCAGCTTCTCCCTCAAATCTTCCCTAGCTCAGTAAATGGTGCCACAATCTGTCCTGCTCCAAGAGCTACAGTCCAGGAGCCACTTATTCACCCATGTAATTCATTAAATGCTTACGCTGTCTTCTGTTCATGTAGTTGAGTCTGAGCAAGTCCTCTATGCTTTCCTTCAAAAACTACTTCTAGTTAGTCGGTTTCTCTCACATTCATTCTTCTATCCACAATTTGAGCAGGGTGGACCACTGAAAATTGTTGCTCCATCGAGACAAGAGTCAAGATTTCCAACCTTCATGACAATGAGGATGGCCTATTCATATGCTTTTGTCCCTGATTTTCCCATCTTGGGTTTTCCAAATCCTTGTTCAATCAAAATAGTCATTGTGCAAAGGAGATTTGTTTACCCTAGCTTGAGCCACACCTACTTCCATGCCTTGTATAGATAACCAAGGCTACTTCTAAAGTTGTCCTCAATGGGAGGATTTTCCTCTCAATGTTTAGGGATGTTGTGGATTGTATTCGGTCCCTCAAAAGGAAATGTTAAAGTCATGATCCCTGGCTCTTGTGAATGTGACCTTATTTGAAAGTCGGAATGCTTCTCTATATGATCAAAATGAATTCATCCCAAATTGTCAAGTGTTCTTAAGTTTTCATAAGAAAAAGAAAATTTAGACATACAGACACCGAAGGAAGAAGGTCACTCAAAGACAGAGGTGGGAATAGAGCTGTGCTGTCACACACTAAGGTATGCTAAGGTCTGCCAGCAACCATCAGAAAGTAAAACCAGGAAGCTAAAAGCAGCAAAGGATGATTCACCCCAAGAGCTTGGGGCAGCTGCTTGACTTGAGCCTCCAGAACTATGAATACCGGCAAAATCTCCCAGCTCATGATACCTTGTTATGACAGCCCAAAGGAGACAAGCCTGAGGATTGGCCTTGAGCGGAGTATGGCACCACAGTTGTCCGCCTGCAGCCTACATGCATATATGAAACTAATCCTGCCATCAACCATGCTCAGCCAGTTTTTGCCCTTATTTTTGATCATCAATAACTTGTGAAAAATAAAGGATCTGAGCTGAGAAAGAGTGCCAATTCAATAGTGGTAAGTGATGTCAGGATCTGTGCCAACCAGGGTACGTTTTGATGGTTGTGGTCATAGCTGACTGTAATGTACTCATCTTACGAGATTTACAGCTGGGCCATGTAGCTGTATGATGTGATGGTCAGAAAGAATGAAGTTCATGAGAGCAAGTTAACACTGCACAGTCTCTTGATATCCTGTAGCTTTTCACCACCAGGGGCCAGTAGCACACAATCAGCACCCAGTAGGCTATACCCAGCAGCTTACACTGAAATATATAGCAATGTGTAGATATAGGTATAGACATATAGATATAGACATGTAGACCAGTAAAGATAGATAGATAGATACATACATAGATACATAGATACATAGATACATAGATAGATACATAGATACATAGATACATAGATACATAGATACATAGATAGACAGAGGGTGTATGCTTGCTTGCTGCAGCTGGTGTGGCTTTACCCCCCACCTTATTGTGGCTTCCCTAAGCTCCCTAAGTGATCTTTTTACCTCACAGGTACTTTTAGTAACTCAGTGTCTGCTGAGTACATTATACTGCTGGATCTGCTGTAGCTGACTTCTTTCTGTAGGTCCTGGTTAATGCTGTGGCGCCCTATTTGCCCAGGGAATGCACAGGTAATCAAAAGCTATAGCCAATGTTTAAATTTTAAACATTTATTACAGGAAAAGCCACTTTGACATCCCTTCCCCCGCCATATAGGCCCCTATTTCAAGCACACTTGCCCCATTGCTCTTGGCACTTTCTAAAGCAGTAATGGAAGTCCTCTTTTGTGACTGCCTTTATGAGATGGAATCATAAGTGTGGTGAATGCTGCTACCAAAAGCCATCAGTTGGAAAGGCAGGCTTGTAAAAAAAAAGCTGCATGTGTCCTTATGTACCATGTTTACTGTACCTGATACTACACAACTTCTGGACCCTCCTCAAAGTCAAAATGTCTATGAAAAGTAAATGTTAATAATTAAATCAGGGTATGAAGGCAGTTACTACAGTACAACTAAAGAGATTCTTGAAAGAGGACATCCAGAACTGCTTCAGAAAGCAGCAAGATTGACTCAAATTTACCTTTTTTTATTGCAACAATTATATTAAGTGAAATAAACCAGACAAGTAAACTTAAATATCACATAGTTTCTTTTGCATGAAAAATGCAAAGTATAAATAAAGAATAAAATAAAATCTAGATAATAGCAGGGATACAGATCTTTTGCATATGGTAGGGAGATCAAGAGGTGGAAGAAGGAGGGAGTGTAAGGGACATAAAAACAATTATGATGTATTATATACATATACCAACTCTTTATGAGCAACATAATCAGTAAGTACTGCAAATATGTCCTAAGAAAAACTATGCAGATAGTAAGAAAAGGGGCAGATACGATGGTATGTGCTTGAAGTAAGTGGTAGTATTTCTGGGGAGTGGGATTACTAGAAATGTGATTTTTACTATAAAAACATTCATTTGATTTAAAACCATGCTGTATTTTTCACAGCTTAGATTTCTATACCCAAGGTACAATATTCAGTTTCAAGAAGCAAACAGGCTAGCAAGCTTTATGCTTTCTTCCCCTGCCACAAGGGAAATGCTATCATTTGTCTTTTTTCTTTTTTTTGGCAGGAGTAGGCATGCTGGAGATGGAACCTAGGGCCATGTACATACTAGGCAAACGTTTTACTGCCTAGCTCCACCCACCTCCTAGCCTTTATTTTGAAATAGATGCTGTCACACACCTCAGATCTTGCTGTCTTAAATGTAAAACTCCAGATCGGCTTCCTAAACATCTTTAATGATTCGTCAGGGGGGGCTATCATATCCATTAACAATGCTGTTCTGGGTTGTTCTTCATGGTGACCCAGCTTCAGTCTGTGTTGTTTAGAGAGGAGAACTGGCTCAGTTCTAGTAAAGAACCATGAATTTCTGTTAGGGTACCTGGCCACATCCTCTTGCTAATCTACTTTTCACTTTTGATTATGCATCTATTCAACAATGTCCTTTTTGGCTGATGACTTATACTGCACTTATGATATATAGACTTTGCACACTGTCTCCACAAAGCCTTCCAGATGAGGCCCTCTCGGCTGTCCTTCCAGCATTGCTCTTCCTTAATTTGCTTCTACCAGCAAGCCCCCACGTGGACCTTGGTGTTCCACAACATTATCATATCTAAAAGCGTCTGCTGTAGTTTGCCTTGACCAAAGAGTATAGCCACAACGGGACCTGACAAGGATGTTGTGGCTCTTCTCATCACATTTATTTCCTTTATAGATACAGTTTTATCAGTTCTTCGTTAACGTGTCAGCAGTTGAGTGGTTGAATGTTGACTGTCTCCATTATTACATGGTTACTATCTGATCCTTTTCTTCTCCTCCTCAGCTATTTCAAAAGACCAAGCATTTATATTTAACATAGTGTAGGCCAGAGCTGTCTTCCAGTTGCTGAGACATCCTAATTGGTGTTACGGTTTTTATTAGGGCTTTAAATTCTGTAGAGTAGGAAATTAGTTCTCTGTAGGAGAAAATTCTCTGTTGTCTATTCTCATGTTTATATTTCTTCTTTAAAATTTATATTTATTTGTTTGTTTATTTATTTGTGATACTAGGGATTGAACTCAGGACCCTGTGCTTGCCAGACAAATGCTTATTCTACTGAGGTATCTCCCCAGCCCTGGTGTTTATATTTCTTAATACAGCACTCTCAGTTTCTTTTCGCATAGAGTTCCCACCCCTTCATGTTGGGTTGCCCTGAACTATTTTAGTAAATAGCTCCTACTCCTTACCTAACAGGCCTAGACATTACCTCCAGTGGGATGCTAGATTTGACTCTAATGGGGGTCTGATGGCTAGAAAACAGCTATGGGTAGTTTTCAAGAGGGCAGTGTGTTATCTTTCAAAAATAGATAACATATTATCTACAAATAAGAGAAATAGGCTAGCTTTTAGTGGGGAGGAGCAAGACTCTTCTACTGGCCCATCAGACTCAGCTATATCTGGTTTCAGTGGTCTCCAGGGGATTGACCCTATCACTGGTCCTATGATCCCAGGCCTTAATTGAAGCCCTTTCTCTGTTGTACCAAAGTTGCCGAGGTCAGCAGAGCAGCATTTTCTGAAGCTCTACCACAGTTATAATGAGCTTCTTGGGCTGACCTTAGGTTTTCCCAGCACTCTGTAGGAGGTGATTCAGCTGAAAATTTTCTTGTAGAATCTATTTCCTAGGACAACTTCTTGTATTCATCTTCTTCAGTTGAGTCTCCTAGAAATTGACTTGAAATGAAGACTTGTGAATCATATTAGGAAAAGATATGAGAAAGAACAGACATGAGGAATTAGAAGAAGTAGAACTGATCAGACACAAAAATTCCACTGTGGTAAAATTATAATAGAAATCTCAGATAATTCCTTAGGGCTGTCTCTACCTGAGACAGTGTTTTGTAATTTGATGCAAGGGTAACAGGTCTTCAGCAAGTTGAGTGCGAGACACCCTGGGGCGGTGATGAAACCTTGGACAAGGCAGAGCCCTTGGACAGAAAGCACTTCTAGGGGAGAGATATAGCTATGAGTGGCAGCCAGCTCTTCCAGAAACTCACAAATGAGTGCTTTGGTCTTGTTGGTAGGGGCATCTGACCAGTGAGCTATAGCATCTGGCACAGTGCATATCACATTTCTATGTTTATTCATTTAGAATAACACTTAGGATATAAACTAGAGAACAGGATTTTGTTTCTCTCAGACATTGACATCTCCAGAATTCAGAAGCGGCTTGGCGCAGTATTGACTCAGGAAGTATTTGTTGACTAAATTATTGAGCCGAGTGAGCAATTAACGCATATTTATAGATGTCACATTTTGTAAACTGACAATCACTTGGCACATCACAGTGAATGCTAACAAATGAAAGCACAACGAGCGCAGCACCCAGATGACTTCTCTACTTTCACATTTGAACATTAATCTTACATAAGTTTTCTTCTTCATTTTGTGAAATTAAAACTTATTTAAATGCATTAAACAAAGTGACAAATGGCATGACCAATGTCCTCATTTTAGCCACAACCTCCCAGGCTGACCTAGAGTCTTAATGAACTGATTGGGCTCTTGCTGGTACAAAAAAATATTAAAAGAAATGTTAAAATTGGATCAGTTCCTGTGATAAGACTCAAAAGATAAATTTGCTTTTGTACCTAGATCTTGTTAATACTTACTTTCATCTGCCTCTAAATAGAACTCCGCTTTTGATTTTAAACACAGGTTTTCAGACATTTCAATGATATTATATACATATAAAGTCTTTTCCTCTTTTTCAAATCATTTTCTTTTGAACGTTGGCACTGTCATGGAGTATGAGCAAAAAAGCAAGTCTGAAACATTGTCTACTTCCAGAATATTTCCAATTGCAAAATGTTCTAAAAACTCAATGAGGGTAAAACATTTACTTTTGTTAATTGTAAAAATCACCACGTGTGAGTTCAGTTTACAGTTGAAAACAAATGACCAGACTTGCTGTGATGAGACAATATCAGGACTGGCCCCTAGAAGGAGTATTGTGGGCCAGCTTCCCTTTCAAAAATAAGAGCAGCTAGTGAAAGATGTTCTTTTAAAGACAACAATGTCAAGTTTATGAAACTTGTATTAAGGGAATACAGCAAATGAAATGTTTATTTGAGAAAATCTACAAATGCCAGATAGGAATGGCAAGACTCCGTGGTATCTGATCAGTGATCTGTTCCCACATCCATACCTTTGGGACAAATTGAGTGAAATTCCATTCCAGGGGCAGGGATGCCACAGGCAACTTCTCTCCTAGGCTCAGAGCCAGATTCTGAGCTGCAGAGGCATGGGAGTGGAGTTTGCAAGGGGGTGGAGTTTGGGTGGAAGCTGAACCATTGGTGGGAAGAAGATTGGGAAGAAGAGGGGAGAATTCTTCCCGGGAGCCTTCACAGGGAGCAGGGATGCCAGTATCTTGATCTTGGATTTCTAGCCCCCAAATGATAAGAAATCAATTTATGTTGTTATAAGCTACACAGTTCATGATAATTTGCAGTGGCTGTCCCAGAAAACTCAGAGACTTCTAAAAATGTTTTTAAGTGTCTTACACTGGGAGGTTGGCATTTATTTTTCATTAAAATTTGGAAAGTGAAGAAAGTCTCAGAAAAATGTAGCCTTTGTTTTGGTTTATGTCTTTGTTTCTTTTCTCATTGCTGAGACAAAATACCCAACACCTCCAAGACTAGGGAGGAAAGGTCTATTTAGCTCACAGTTGTAGAGGTTATAGTCCATTACCAGTGGATCCAAAGAAGGGTGGTATGGCAGAAGGGCATCAGCTCAGAAGACAGAGTGACGTAAGAGCAAAATAAGCCTGTTCCTGTCCCTTATACTGTACAGGCTCCCTACCCTATAGAGGATGTAGCACTCATACCCTTGTTCCCAGCATTAGACCTTAAATCGATCACAAAAGCTTGATTTTTTCACCTCCAGAAAAAGCCCAAGACTACATGAGGCTTTGAGGGGACATTTAGACACAAAGTGTAGTATGTTGAAACACCTTCCCACCTCTCCTTCCAAATTCGTATGATGAAGTTCTAAACACCAATACTTAAGAATGGGGAAATAGGTTTGCAAATGAGATTAATTAAGGTAAGTTTGTACTTGTGGGTTGACAACTTGTGGTCAACTTGTTGCACCCAGCTGAACTGAACTAGTGTGGTGCTGGCTGTGGGAGGGCAGCAACATAAGAGGAAGAACTAGAGAAGCTGTCTGGAGAAGCTGTTGGAGTTGCTGGAAGCTTCTGGTTCTCGTGCACTTTTCTGCTGGAGCACTTTGACATACTGGCTTTCCTCATGAACGTGGTTGTTCTCATCAGAGGAGGAGGCTGGAACCTGCTTGTCACTGAGGATGGCTGCCATTTACTTTGGGGAACTCTGGTCTGCCTTATCTAGAGCCTCACCTTCTACCTCCAGAAGGGAGGATAGTGCAGAGAAGTCTTCTGTAGAAGGTCCTTATGTTGGCTTTCCTTACAGGAACTCAGCTTGCCTTATCATCAGACCTCACCATCACTGAGGACAGCTGTGATACTTTTTGGGGAGCTCTGGTTCTCACCTTGAGCATTGCTTCCTGGCTCCAGTTAGATCCCTCAACCTGCAGGCACAGATCCTACACCCCATTGGCACAGACATTGTAGCTTCCAGCACTGACCTTTGGACCTTTCCAACACACATCTGTGAAGCAGGCCTGCATGAGACATTGCCATGGGCTCTAGGCCTCCAGTTGAACTTATAAGAGGCATTATTATGAGATCTAGGTTTTCAGATGCAATCATACAGGACATTAGGATCCAGGCTCTTAGTGGATTCTCAAAGCTTTAGTGTGTGGATAGATTTCCTGCACTCTATATGTATGTGACTTTTTTGGTGATCCATTATAAAATAATCTTATAAAATATGTGTCCTATGTTTTAATGTTCTCCTTGCAAAACCCTAAACTATATAACACTACTGGGCTGTGATGGGCCTCTAAACTAATGGTGAAGTGGAAAGAGAGCACACTCTTACAGAAGGAAAGCTGAATCCACTCTGGACTTCTGCTGCCACAAACTAAGCTACCACCAAGAACTCTGTGACACGTAGAACAGACACTGAGCTATCCCCTCCATGGTGAATATTGCCCTGTCAATGTCTTGATCTTGGATTCACAAACTGCAGAGCTATGAGACAGTAAATTTCTACTGTTTCAGCCACTTAATTTATGAATACTTTGTTACGGTTGACCTAGGAAACTACTGTACCCATAATGGTATTTTTTACATTATAATAACTTTTTTGTGTATTTCCTCTTTTAGTTTTTTTTCTAAAAATGTACAGATAGGAATTTATCTATACACACAGATATGAAACTTTCATGCAACTATTAGAGGCAGATTTCCCTTATGAAGATTGTTTAAAATTTGAATATAAAAAGATTACTATAGGGAGCTGGGGAGATAGCTCCATGGCACAAGTGCCTGCTTGGCAAGTGCAAGGTTGTGAGTTTGAACCCTAGTCCTAGAAAAAAAAAAATAAATAAAAAGATTACTATAAAACCTTCTAATTCATACTACAGTCTGATAAGTTGGTGTGATTTTTCTGTTAGACTAAAGAAAGTAATTTTGTTTGATTCATTACTTATATTGATTAAGGCCCAAATTCTGTAAAGTGACATGTCAACTCAGAGAAGACTGACAAATAGTAAATTACTTTTTCCTGGTAGAGAGTCAAATTATTTTTTTCCTACAGAAAAGATAACCCCCAAAGATTATTATTTCATTGCCCTGAATCTAAATTAGCAGTCTTATTTCAGCCTTCTTTTTTTGGTAACTCTCTTTCAATCTCCTATTTCCTTCTTTTAAATAGGTTTATGATTTTTGCTTATTCTTTCATTAATGAGTTCGAAACATCTTTGACATCTGTATATGGTACATGTATATTAAATCATGTTTTTAATACTTAGAAAATTGTACTTTGACATGTTTTAGATCACTGTAATCAGGGTCTTAGTTTCCATGAAGAAGAAAAAATATTAAAGTAAATTGAAGCTGGATGACTGAAAGTTGCCAATTTGAATTTTCCTAGTAATATCAGTTTAAAAATCACAAACCCTGAAAACTATCATCCGCAATGCCACAATGTCATGAATTGAAATGTAGGGATTTTTAATACGAAATAAGTGGATTAACATACAGTATAAGCTAAGTGGCATTATGAAAATTTATTTCATTCTTATTTTCCTCATACTACATTTTGGGGAAAAGCTCAGTGACAAGAATAATGTAGGAAGTATTGCCCACAGATGACTGGCTTCCTTTGTTCCTCTACAATTCCTTTTGTTCCCTCACTGAAGGTCTTTCTGATTCCCACTGAGTATTTGCCAGAAGACAAACAGCACCCGTTGTTTGCCAAAGGGCTATCAGTTATGGAAAAGCATGGCCACTGACATTTTAACAAGAGGAGAAGATTTATATTAAATCCTTCCCCAGATAATAATTATCTTGTCTACAGCCCAAGAGTGCTGGGGCAATGGAGTAGGTTGCAGAGAGACTGAAGAAAATGCCAAGAGATGGCTTGAGAGAGACAAGATTTATGAAAGTAGCAACAAGGAAGGTTAGGGTTAACTGAGATACTCTCGTGGAAAAGAATAGTCCAGTGGCAGAGGGGCCAGACACAGAAATCTCCAGGGAGAACTTAAAGGGTCCAACAGCAGCCGGATGGACAACACTCCACCCTGCCCTGTTTCACACTGTTCCACACTGCTATTGCAGGCAAGAGTTTTATAAACTGCACAGCAGTGACATCATTAGTTTTATGATTCCATTGTCCAACCAGCATTCCAAGGAACAGCTGGCTTAACATTTGGGAAAGAAGATAACATTGTAGAGAACACTAGTTCACCAAGTTCCTGGTGTTCTCAGATAATAGTTTTCCAGGCATTCTAGTCCCTGTCCACTGACAGTGGCCCCTCGACTTGACAGAAAGAGCCTTGGGAACACAAAAGAGGGAGTTTAGGGGATGTGGCAGCAAATGCTTTAGTTTCTCTCAGGGATGACACAATTATAAAATTAAATTTTTTTTCTAAATCTTGTGGGGAAAGAGAACAAGTTTAGCAACATGTAATGAATGTATATACCAGTCGTTTCACTTCTCACAGAAAAATTATGGCCTGAAAGAAGGGCCCAACACATTGTTCTGAGTGTTAGTACTTTCCATGTGGGGAAGCAACCTTCTTCTCTACATAGAATAAATATGAAATATATGCCTAATGGAGGCAGACAGTCAGCAGGAGCCAACTGGGCTTTGCACATTCACCTGTGCCTAATGGGAAATCTGAGGAAAAACAGAGACTTCCTCCTTTCCTTACTTCCTTCATTGGGAGAAGAAAGCAGGTGGCCACTAAACAGTTCCTTCTAGATAAAATAAACAAATTAAAATGAGGTCAGTTCAAACTTTGTTTCCATAAGAGACATGAAAGGGCTTTGTTTAGCTGCTGGCAATGTTATGCAGTAAACTGGCCGGATTTCATGCTCTGACGTGGTCCTGGGAAGGGAGGATTTCTCGTATGTAAACCAACCTTACAAATCTTTCCAGAGATAAATTTTGACTTGACTGAATAAGTGTGAACAAGTTGGACCTTAGGACAGTTTGTCAGTATACAAGAAGGTATTATGCTCTCTGTGTTAGATCTCTGGAAAGTTTATGGAGAAGGCAGGAAACCAAAACTCAGAAAAATTTAGGAGCAAGCTATAATCATTTTAATGGGGATGAGAGTGAAATCTACAAATAAAGAAGCAGTAAAGTATTTTGCTGGGAGTCTGAGACTATTGAATTGAGAAAGAAAGTGACCAACTCCCAGAAAGCAAAACCCACTACCCATGCAATCATGAAGGCTGCTGGCATATTCTCGTTTCTAGTCAGGAAATTCCCCTATATGCTTGTATGTGAGACTAGTTTTAGAAAAATACGTTTCACAAAGGAGTAGGACCATGAGCAATCTTTTGATTCTTCTATTAGCCCCAGGGTTTATCTGGATTGCATGATAGATGTCATAGCTTCAAGGAGGGCCACAGAAGCAATGGCACTGGCAATGAAGCCTTTGTATTTTTAGTGGCCTCCCAACAAGCCAAAATAGCTCATTATTTAATTATAGAAAACCAGTCCTGTAAGACAGTCTGAGGGCAAAAGGCGAATTCTGCGAAGTCAGGGTGAAGAACAATTGATATGCTGGGTGTACATGTGACCCCAGCACTTGGGAGGGAGGCCAAGAAGGAAAGACTGCCTCAAGGTCGAGGCCAACCCAGGCTCCACGGTGAGACCCCACCTCAAAACACCAAATCAAAACAAAGCAAGATCCTCCCCCCCAAAAAATATAAAAAAGAAGTCCGTTGCAAAGTGCATCAGTGCTAGCTAGCTCTACTCTCCCAAGAAACTATCAGAAAGCTGCTTGATCAGGGCTTAGTGACAGAATTTGTTAGAGTGCTACTGGGGAACATCAAATTCATAAACTAGTGATAGCTTTTCAAAAACAGGAAATTGTGAGGGGCTGAGGAGATAGCTTAACAGACTAAGTGCCTGCTTAGGTAGGTTCAGGGTCAAGGGGTTGATATCCCGTCCCGCGTGCCACACTGGCCCCACCCCCAAGGGCTCTGAACCAGGACTGAATCTAGGCATGGTGGTACACACCTGTAATCCAGGCCTGGGGAAGCTGAAAACAGGAGGATCACTATAGGCCCACGCTGTGCAGTAAGACCCTATGCCAAATACATAAATGAAGATTAATAATAATAATAATAATAATAATAATACAATCAGGAAATTATTCAACAATACTTATAGCCAGCTACTTTGGGAGATCTAAGGTGGGTAGCATGTTGAGATTGGAAAGCATTTATAAATTTACCTTTATTAGTAACAACAAGATGAGGGTTTAAATAGCCTAAAAAACCAAATTGCTTGTCCCAAAAAGTAACGAGTTAAGTTAGTTCATATTGTTTTCTTGGAAGCTAATAATTATGAGAGTGATCAAATGTAATCACTTGGTCCGCCGAGCGACGTGGGGGGTCTCCTGCTTCAGCAGTGCTTGAACGGAGCTTGGCCCTCTCCCGCCCTCGCCGCCGCCCACACCGCCGCCCACACCGCTGCAGCAGCCCAGCCAAGCCTCGCCAGCCGCCGCCATGATGACCTCCTAGCCCTCGCAGGTGCGCCAGAACTACCATCAGGACGCGAGGCCGCCATCAACCGCCAGATCAACCTGGAGCTCTACGCCTCCTACGTCTACCTGTCCATGTCTTACTAGTTTGACTACTTTCACCAAATACTTTCTTCACCAATCTCATGAGGAGAGAGAACATGCCGAGAAGCTGATGAAGCTGCAGAACCAGCACGGCGGCCGGATCTTCCTTCAGGATATCAAGAAACCAGACCATGATGACTGGGAGAACGGGCTGAATGCAATGGAGTGCGCGCTGCATTTGGAGAAGAGTGTGAACCAGTCCCTCCTGGAGCTGCACAAGCTGGCCACTGATAAGAACGACCCCCATCTGTGTGACTTCGTCGAGATGCACTACCTGGACGAGCAGGTAAAGGCCATCAAAGAGCTGGGTGACCACATGACCAACCTGCGCAAATGGGAGCCCCTGAGTCCAGCGTGGCAGAGTACCTCTTTGACAAGCATACCCTGGGGGACAGTGACAATGAAAGCTAATGTCACCAAGATAGTATATGCACGTTGGGGCTACCTTAACCTTTTCTATAAACTGTACCAGAACATCTACTTAAGTTCTTTAATTCCTTCAAATAAAGAAATTTGGTACCTGGAAAAAAAAAAAAAAAAAAAAAAAAACATACAAAAAAACCAAATGTAATCACTTTTTTTTTTTGGTTCATATTGCCCATCCCATATTGTTTCATATAAAGACTGCAAATCATTTTTTGTTTCTGTTTCATCTTTGGTCAGGCGAGGTTGAAAGACAGACTATTATCATCCAGAGACAAAATCGATCAGGTCTATGCACTGGGTAATGTGTAGTCATGTCAAGAGTTTCTGGTGATAGTTATTCTGCCCTGAATTAATGACATGTTTTCTGATTTGTATTCCTTGCAAGATCATGCCTGTATCATTTGATGGAACAGAAACTGCACAGCAGAACTTAAGACTATGGAGAACTCAACTGGAGATTTACAGCATAGATAATTACTAAGACAAAGGCGATAAGGTTGTGATCACTCTTAAAGCAGTGAATGGCCAAATGAAACAATTGACTGCACTCTTGATTTGAAAAGACCATATGATAAGATAGGTGTAGCCAAATTACATAATCTTATAATTTCATATTGATGTTCTAGATAATTTTAATAATCATAAAGATCCAACAGAGGTCTGTAATGATGTAAGTATCTCTTCCTCAATCCAGCATGTGTTACTTTGAAAGGCCTCTTCACTGAGGCCTGTCCAAGTTTATGAACTTCTTGGGTGAGGAATTCTTGAGTAGCATGGCCAATCTGTTCACTGCAGCAGTCCCTGTAGAACTCTCCTCACTTCTTAAGTCTCACAGAATGGAAATTGTAGACAATAATCTGAACTCTTCCTTTCTCCACTGATTATGTCTAAACTATAAAGGATGGAACTTCTCATTTTTGATGCATCTGTCTTTTTTCTTAAAAGGAAAATGTGGATGTCAGGGCGATCTGGCTGTGACATCTGTCACCCCATTGATTGCTAGGGTTGATTCGGCTGATCTGGCTGGCTAGGCAGGTGTCCCCTTCCTCCCTCAACGATCCATGTGTGTCCCTCAGTCGAAGAGGATGACCACCCCAGATAGAGGAGGACTGTTCCTCGGTCAAGCGTATACAAGTAGCTGCGCTCCCCTGCTAGAACCTCCAAACAAGCTCTCAAGGAAACTGTATAGGTCAAAATGGATCCAGGTGATATTAAAGCTATCTTTGGAGGCAAACCTCAGTTTAGTGACATAGATTGCTGTCTGATTTATGGACATCAGGTTGCTGCTTAATTCTAGTATATGTGCTGCCAAAGCAAGCACAGGATTGCTGTTCAGACATTCATATAAAATTGGCCTGGCACAAATTCCACTACTCTAGTGCTGGGCCAATTCTACTGGACATCTACATATGAGTATTGACATTGAACACAGGTCACGAGGTAGTCTCCACTGCATAGTATTGGTTTTAAAACATAAATCTGTAAGCTTACAGGGATGAGAGTTTAGCTTAAGGAATGTACTTTTCTTACTGTCTGTGAAGGCAAGACAGTGTCTAAGTATACTGCTTCTGTGTCAGCCATCTGGATGAGTCACAACCATTGCTTAACCAGTTTGCTCTCTGTGAAAGCGTGAGAGAATGTTTTCTCTCTAGGTGACTCTCCTTAAGCACACTATACATTGTCAATCCATTTCCTCTGTTGTCTGATTATCTCCTTGAACGGAAAATTTGGGAAACTAGTGAGTTATAGGATGTTACAGCACGAGTTCTCTTCTGTCCTGAGTCCTCACTGACGTTGAAGAGCTAGGGCCAAAATATTGGCTATCCTGGTAGCCCTTCAGTAATTCTACAGAGCACTATACATGGTTTCAAAGTTAATCCTGAAGGGATTTGACTGACCTTGGGAGATACAAAAGTTACATGTTTGGTTATACAGGTCTTGCTATAACTTGCCCTTAAACACCCAGCAGAAACGTTTAACCATGAGGCATAAAATGTAAAGCTAGATTAGTATGCTGAGCTGTAAAAGGCTTAAGTCAACAGCTTCCAACATTGCTAGTTTTGCCAATAACCCACTGTGATTATGGAACATTGGACTATGTATACAACTACTTTCTCATAGTTCAATGAGAAGAAATTTTTTTGTATAAATAATGATTAGAAAAATTATCACTTTTACACCCTGTGCTCTGTATAACTACTACAAGAACAATAAGCATTGTATCAATTATTTGGAATGTACTACTAAAGTGTTTTGAAACTGTCACATTGCTATTTATTAAAAGTAATAAAAGATATAAAAATATACTGCTTCTATCCCCTTGCTTTTTTTGTGCTCTATTCCTGTGAAGTTTGTGAACTTAGCTTGTGTGTATGTGTGTGTGTGTGTGTGTGTGTACATCTTCTATTAAAAAAGAAACATTCTTTACTTGACACAGTAGAAACTTTAGATTTCTGAATATGAAGTTATAGGTTTTGGGTTCTAAAATGTTACTTAATAATTGAGATCAGTTAATCAGAAACTAACTCATTTATAATAAAGAAATGATAATAAATGAAGCCGAGTAGTACCTAAAAGAAAACAAGTCTGATTTCTGCTTCTGGCTGAAATTATAGGCACAGGATTAGAATTATGACAGGAAGTATGTAAGCATGCAAGAGAATTATTAGGAGCAAGAGACTCACAGGTACCACCATATGAAATAACAAGTATCTCCTAACAATGAGAAACCTTAAAGCAGAGAAAACAGCTAGAAAAATATTGAACAAAATAATGCAGACAGAAACACTGGAATCACTGGTCCCCATTATCTTGATCTTGTTTATAAATTTAATTGAAGCTGTGTACCATTAACTTCTGTATTTAGAGATTTTTGTTAGAAGACATGTTTACCCCTCAAATCATATGCATCTAGAAAATTTCTGACGATTCTCAGATGGAAGCCTCTGTCAAGGACAGTGTGCCAGTGATTCAGGGCACACTGAATTTGACTGAAAAATATAATTTTAATAGCTTATACTTGATGGTTTTTCTTTTACATTATTTATCATTAGAATTTGAGTGTATGTTTTAACAGTTACTATACTGATCTGTGTACACAAACATTAGCATGTTTCCTTTAATTTGAATGTATATGATATTAAAATATTTTAATTAGTTTAGATGGAGTCAGAACTTTTACAGTATGTCCATTATTAGTTTGGAAAAATAAAAGCTCTATCACTTCATTTCTGAGTTAATGAACATTTTAAGAATGCTATAGAAGCCTTATTATCTCTATTTTTTCTTTATGAGATAAATGAACAGAATTTTGTGTGATCTGGTGAAAACAATTTAAGGGTAGTTTCAGATTTTAAGGGATGAATTACCTTAAGGAATGCATTTTTTTTTTTTTTTTTGTGGGACCAGGGTTCGAACTCACGACCTTGCACTTGCCCAGCAGGCACTTGTGCCTCGGAGCTATCTCCCCAGCCCCAAGGAATGCATTTTATAACAGTGTTAATATTCTGAATTTGTCCACTGAATTCAGGAAAGAGAAAATTAGGACTTTTTCAAAGGAAAAAACATTATATCACAAATCCCAGCTTTGGGGGGCATTTTGCAAATATATGATATGTAAAAATTAGTTTTAATAATTTATTTCTTTTAAAAACTAAGAAACATTTTTTAATCAATGAAGAATGTGCCCAAAATTCATATATTATCTTGGCGACAAAATATAACTTTTTCACTGAATAAAGAACAGCTAAAAAAAAAAAATCCATAGATATGGTGAAGGAAAATAATTGGATATACCCAAGATGCTCAGCAAATTCCTAGCAGGACAAAGTAAAAAAAAAAATTAAAGTATTATAATTAAACTATTGAAAACCAAATACAAAAAAAGGATGTTATTGGATGTAATTACTAAAAACTGCTGGTGATTTTCATAACAGATTTTCCATCTCAAGCCACAGAGGTCATAAAGTTTAAGAATGCTTTTCAAGTGCTGAAGGAAAAGAACCATCAACCTGTAACCCAATAGCCAGCGAAAAGTAAGAATGAAGGTAAGTAAACAAGTTCTTAGGTGAAGGAAAACTAAGAATTTGTTGCTGTATCAAACTGATTTAAAATAAATGCTAAAAGAATTCCTTCAAGTGGAAGAGAAATGATAGGTAGCAGAGCCAAACTTGGAAATTTAGAAACAGTGTCAGAAGAGGTCTATGTATGAGGTTCCTAGGATCACGATAACAAATCCTTATAGGCTTGGTGGCTTGAAACAGTAGAAACTTACTCTTTCACAGTGCTGAAGGACAGAATCCTGATGTCCAGGTTTCAGCAGGACAGAGCAGTCCCCAGGGGCTCTAGGGAAGAATCCTAGGCCTTTTCAACTTCTGCTGGCAGAAGGCATCCATGACTTCCTTGATTGTGTCACGCCAATTTGCATGGTTACAATGTGGCCTTCTATTCATGTCTGTGTCATCTCTTGTGTCTTTTATGAAAACATTTGTCATCTGATTTTGCAACCATTTACATAACCTAGGATTATCCCATTTTAAGATCCTTAGGCATATCTGAATAAGGTCATCATGTTCACAGGTTACTGGTATTAGGAGAAAGACACATTTTGAGAGCTTCCTATTCAACCCTACAGAGTATATTTCAAAGGTTATTTTTAACATCTTATGTACTATTAGGCCCTATAGGGTGTCTAGCAGAGGCCAGGTCTGCCAGGGGAGAGGTGGCTTATAAATGACAGAAATTTGTCTGGGAGTTCTGGAGGTGGGCAAGTCCTAAATCAAGAGCTAGTATATTCATTGTCAGAAGAATGAATCCTTCCTCATAGGTGGTGCCATCCCTCTGTGTCGTCACGTGATGGAAAGGATAAGGCAAGTTGCTGAGGCCTATTTTACAAAGGAACCAGTCCCATTCATGAGCACTCTCCCTCATGACCTACAGAGATATCATTCCTCAAAGATACCATCTCCTAATATCACCACTTTCATGGTAGGATTTCAAAACTAAAATATGGGGATAGGATAAAGAAACCTACTGTTGTAAATTGTATCTAAAGTGCTAAAATATTTATGCTGCCTTTGTATTTAAAGTAAAAATTTGTGAGAAGTCATATATGTATCTTGTAATCCATAATGATTTAGTACATTTAAGGAAATATAATAAAACACCAGTAGATAAAATGATTTATTAAAATATTAATGTAATTGAAAATGAGAAAAAATAAGGCAAACCAGAAGAATAGTAACATAGTGGTAGGCTTAGTGAATAGCTAATAATAATATGATAAACCTAGATTTGGCCACATAAATAATTATATTAGATATGAAAGGCTTTCTTCAATAGAAAAATCCAAATTATAAGGTTGGTGATGAAAGCAAGCTCCAGCTATACACTGTTGAGAAAAAAACCACTGAAGAAACAGATAGGTTAAAAGCAAAAACCTGAAAACAAGCCAGGCGTGGTGGCTCACACCTGTAATCCCAGCACTTGGGAGGCTGAGGCAGGAGGATTGGTACGAGTTCGAGACCAGCCTGGGCTACAAAAGTGAGCGCAGGACCAGCCTCAACTGCATAGTGAGACCCTGTCTCAAAAAGACAAAAAAAAGCCGGGTGTGGTGGCGCATGCCTATAATCCCAGCACTCAGGAGGCGGAGGCAGGAGGATCAGTGCAAGTTCGAGACCAGCCTG
>PVJA010015961.1:0-14766 GCA_004027025.1 Myocastor coypus
TTTTTTTTTTTTTTTTTTTTTTTTTTTTTTTTTTTTTTTTTTTTTTTTTTTTTTTTTTTTTTTTTTTTTTTTTTTTTTTTTTTTTTTTTTTTTTTTTTTTTTTTTTTTTTTTTTTTTTTTTTTTTTTTTTTTTTTTTTTTTTTTTTTTTTTTTTTTTTTTTTTTTTTTTTTTTTTGTCTTTTTGAGTCAGGGTCTTGCTATGCAATTCTGGCTGGCCTTGAGCTCCCTTTTATAACCCAGGCTGGTCTCGAACTCGCGCCGATCCTTCTGTCTCAGCCTCTCAAGTGCTGGGATTACAGGCATGAGCCACCACACCCAGCTAGAATTTTATTTTTCATTTATTTATTTATTTACTTATTTACTTTGTTTCAGAACTTTTGTTTGTTTATTTTCATGGCTGGCTCAGCCTGCCCTGAGGGCAGGGCTGGCGCAGCATGTGGTGCCAGGGATCAAACCGCGGTCCCTGCAGCCGCCCAAGCTTTCCTAAGCAGGCCTTTAGACCACTGAGCCATCCTACCTTAATGAGTTTTCTAGACTTGAGAATTAACTGAGACTGTGGCTTGTTGAGCAATTAACAGAATCTTGCCCAAAGAATTGTGTAGTTTCTAGAAATGCTGGAGGTTATCTGAAATTAAATTACAGATGTGTTACTAATTAGTATTCTCATCAGTCTTGAGATACTGAGCTTAGTTCATAGAAATTGTCTAGATGTAAAATAAGTGTCCTTTGACATCATTCTAAAAGAAAGACATAAATAAACCTGTATGTACATTGGTTTTGATTTTAGGGTCCACCAAAATACACAAAATCTATTCTGAAAAAAGGAGATAAAACCAACTTTCCCAAGAAAGGAGATGTTGTACACTGTTGGTACACAGGAACACTACAGGATGGGACAGTTTTTGATACGAATATTCAAACAAGTAAGTCTCATTTTTTTTCCTGGCTTATGACATTGTAATGCGATAGACAGGTAAGTAGTTTGCAGTACCTTTACTTGGTTATCATGTACTTTTTTTGTGTTTTTCTCTGCAGTACTGGGGACTGAACCCAAGGGCACTCTATCACTGGGCTATTGGGTTTTTTGGATTTTGTTTTTGTTGTGTTTTTTCAAGACAGGTTGTCTGTCACTAGTTTCTCCAGGCTGGCCTCAAACTTGAGATCCTATCTCAGTTTCTAATTAAATATGTTCCATCACACCCAACATGTCACTATTTTTTTTTAAATCTTTTTTTTTTTTTTTTTTTTGGAGGTAATGAGCAGAGCATATTTATTGAGGGAAAGAAAGCTCCTGTCTGAGGGACAGGAAGGGGAGTCCCAAGTGGGTGTCCCCCTTTAAATCTATTAAAAGCGCTTATAGTTGTTAGAAAGCAAAAATGAGGACACCTTGTCTCAGTGTGCTTAATGTTGGTTTTAGGTCATTTTCCACTGTTCAGACAGAACCCTGAGGCTGGGTCATTTGTAGGACAGGTTATTTTGGCTCCTGCTTATACAGCCTGGTGCATCTGTTCAGCTCTGGTGATGCCATGTGCCACCCTGTACATGGCAGAAAAGTAGAAAAGGAGGCAGGCAGGAGCAGATCAAAGAGAGTCATGTCTATTGCAGTGAGGGTGGAGTTATCAGGCTTGCTTCATAAACAGATAATTAGCACCTTTCTTACAGTAGCCAGTCAGGCCCTCCAAAGCAAGGAGTCATTGAAAAAGAACATTAATCCCCCTTAGCTATCTAGTCACACTTCACAGGTCCCAGTACCATTGAACACTGCTTGAATCGCAGTACAGCAAAGCCATGTGCCAACCATAGCAGTGTCCCAGTATAATGTTTTCAGTGTAAAAGACAAGATGTTCTGTTGGCCTTGGTATGAGTATGGGACCTAATTCCTTACCCCTCATCTAGGCTTTTATGTTTAGAATTTTCCCCATTGACTATAACATGGTTTTCTGAAGTTTCCTTTTCAAATACATAGTATTGGAGAAGTAAACTGTTTACTTCCAGTGTTTTTTCCCAGTGGGGGGAAAAAAAATTTCTACTGGAACTTAATTTCTTAATAAAAGCTATACCATTAATTTGTCTTGCAGGTTCAAAGAAGAAGAAAAATGCCAAGCCTTTAAGTTTTAAGGTTGGAGTGGGCAAAGTTATCAGAGGAGTAAGTAGTGACAGTAAATCGGGACATTGTGACATACGCTGTTGTGGTATAGTTAATAGTGCTAGAGGTAATTACAGTGGGGGTACTGGGCATGGTGGCACACACCTAATCCCAGCACTAGGGAGGCTAAAGCAAAAGGATCACAGAGTTCGTGGCCAGCCTGGACTATAAACAATCTAGGTTGAAGTAGATCGCTGTGAGTTCAAGGCCAGCACAAACTGTACAGTGAAACCATGTCTCAAAAAAACAAGTCTTTGGAGTTGGACAGATTGAACAGTATCATCGCTAGCTGACCTGGCACAGCTGTCAAGGTCTCGGGCAGCCTAGGCCAGCCTACAATTAGCAGAGATCTCTCCCAGGCTTGAAGTCCTCTGATTCTAGCTGTACTCCACTATGCCTGACAGGAACATTTAAGAGTTAAATCCATTGAACCCAAACAATGTAAAATATCTTACAAAAATGTTTAGTAGGATGTAACTTTTACTTGCTTATGCAAAGTTGATAGCAACTATATAATGAGCAATTTTTCTAGTCCTGTATTCTATCTAGTCAGTTCAAGGTCAGCCTAAACCACAATGTGATACCCTCACTCCAAAAACAAATAATTTTTTCCACTGGAACTTAATTTCCAGTTTTTCTTATTCACCATATTGTTAGCTTCAAATTTGTGAGCATATTAGATTGGCATATTTGTACTATGTTTATGTATTTAGTGAGACGGGGTCCCGCTATGCAGTTCAGGCTGACCTTGAGCTCACTTTGTAGCCCAGGCTGGTCTCAAACTCACACCAATCCTGCCTCAGCCTCCCAACTGCTGGGATTACAGGCGTGCCCCACCACGCCTGGCTTATCATTTCTTTTTAAAAGATTATTTTTGCCATCTGCAAAAGATCTTAGTTCTCTAACAACCACATTAATGTTTTTGTTGTTTTTTGAGACAGGGTCTCGCTGTGCAGTTCAGGCTGGCCTTGAGCTCACTTTTGTAGCCCAGGCTGATCTCAAACTCGCACCAATCCTCCTGCCTCAGCCTCCCGAGTGCTGGGATTAGAGGCGTGCGCCACCACACCCGGCTGTTAACCACATTAATGTTAAAAAAGAATAGTTGCTAGTTAAATCTCAACAAAAATAAATGCTTCATCCTATGATGTAAAGCTACAGTAAATTTTTGTAGAAATAAACTGATTTCCACATATGCCTGCATGTCACAGTTCACTGAAATGCTTTCACATACCATTGAAGGAGTGCTATCACCAAAAAATAATTTTTGATTGAGAAAATTGTAAGAGTTAAGGATTATTACCTTCAGTCAAGGATTATTACCTTCAAAAATTGTAAAATTCAATGACAGAATGCTTAATATATGAACATACAATATGCTTGCTGTTTTGATATTACATATGTTTTAATCTTTTTTCTCTCTGGACTTCAGTGGGATGAAGCACTCTTGACTATGAGTAAAGGTGAAAAAGCTCGACTAGAGATTGAACCAGAATGGGCTTATGGAAAGAAAGGACAGCCTGATGCCAAGTATCCTTTTTCTTCTTCATAATTAAAAGAAAAACACATCAGGAAAATGAGTGGAAGCAGTTTTAGAAAGGCACTATCTAGGCCAGCCCTGCAGCTCAGCAGTCCTG
This sequence comes from Myocastor coypus, assembly GCA_004027025.1. NCBI lineage: Eukaryota > Metazoa > Chordata > Mammalia > Rodentia > Myocastoridae > Myocastor > Myocastor coypus. The sequence continues at coordinate 3,781 of PVJA010015961.1, forward strand.
TCTGGTATAAGATTGATATGCACATGTTCCTCTTGGTTCACCTAGTAGACATCTGTATCTTCCTTTCCCCTCCTCTTCCACTTTCTCTCTTGCTGTTACTACCTAGGCCGACATCAAACGCCTGGGCTCAAATGTCCTACCTCAGTTTCCCAAGCAAACTTGGACAACAGGAGAAACTGAAGTAGATTCTCCTCACTCCTTGAGTTCTGATTTTTGAGATCTTATTAAAGTGCAGAGTTCAAGCTTTCACTATTAAAATAGAATTTTGAATATATATGCAGGATTTACCCCAGTAAGTTACAATACCCAACATAAAAAAGTAGCTTGCAGTACTAAGTACAACTCATGATAGTTTTGTGCTACATTATAATTTAAGGCAATTGAATAGGCAGAGCTTAGAAATAGAATACAATGGGAATCATGCATTATGAAGTGAAGCCTGCAGCAGCACATGGTGTTGGTAAGCATTTATTAATATGAGTAACACTACTTCACTGATAGGTTCACTTTGTGAATACTTAAAAAGTAATGATGCCAGACCAGGGCAGACTACAAGCAGCAGGTACATGGGAAGGTAACTGTCATAGGTTTTCAGCCTATCAAAACTAAAGGAACAGTTGCAGCTACCTCCTGTGTCAAGCACTTTAAAGACCACTGTGGTACACATGAATTCTCTGAACTTAACTTTTTTTTTTTTTTTTTTTGCGGGACCAGGGTTCACACTCACGACTTCGTACTTGCCAGGCAGGCACTTGTGCCATGGAGCTATCTCCCCAGCCCTCTGAACTTAACATCTTTAAATTCATAGGTATTCACTAACTTCATACAAACTTCAGTTTTAGTACATCTGGTCAGTAGATCCAAGTCATTTTTTTTCCTCTTTTACTACTGAGTAGCAGCCTTCATAAAGTGGCAGCTAGTTTAGCATCCTAGTTGAACCTCAGCTGATCTAGTTAGCCTGCTTTAAAGACAGAGAAGAGTTATGTGTTACATAGTAAAGCTTTTGAGAAAGTAGGGGATAGACACTTCTTTATTGAAATTTGCCTTGACTTTTTCAACAGAATTCCACCAAATGCAAAACTCATTTTTGAAGTAGAATTAGTGGATATTGATTGAAACAGCAAGACTTAAGATCTGAAGACATCAGAGTAATTAAAACTTGGCCTTGAAACTTACATAATTAGAACTTGTCAACTGGAAATTTCAAAGAGTTAAGTAAAACTTACTTGATCCCATTTTTTGAGAAGTGTAATCCCTAAAGTATTTTACTATAGCTGTGTGAAATATTGGTTAAGGAAAACTGTATTTCCTTTTACCTCATGTTGTGAAACTGAGTTTAATTAAAATATATCCACTGTCTTGATTTGATGTTTGGTGTTAATGTTCTGATCAGGTAAAGATGACTATTGACCTCAAACCAGGAAGTACAGTAACAAGTAATAAAAATAGACAGCCTTGCCAAGGATACCATCCTAAAGTATTTAAATACTCTGTGTGCTCAGAAGTCACAAAACTTCAAAGAAACAAAGCTTAAAAGGGCTAACAGGTCTTGGCAGGAAAGTAATTAAACTTAGGGAATGTCTGCTTCTAAACCAGGGGCAACTAACAATGTTAAATATGAGTTAACTTTAGATACCCCCAAAAAAGTAAATTCATAAAACAATTGCTGGATGAATCTTCAGTTTTATTACAAAAATGAAGATGATCAGTTTGATCAAAATGAATGCTTGCTCACGAGTTTTACATGAATATTCTAAATATAAAGTCTCCTGAACAACATACTTTTGATATGATTCTCATTTAAAGGGATGCAAACATTACATTTTCTCATTTATGATCTATCTCAAGGCATAATATCTTAATAGTCTTTTCTGCAGTTAGATCCAGATTCACATGTATTACTGAAACACTCAAGACAACCTTGTCAGCAAAGATTAAAAATCAGCTTTGTTTTTACAGAAGAGGTAAATCCTTAATAGCCAGCCCTTATGTTTTCAGAATCTTGTACTGTATACACTGACATGATTGGCAGTCAGTTTTTTGTCCTACACTTAAGGCTATAACTTTTGCAAATGTACTGCAAAAGAATTCTAGACCACTTAATGCAAAAAAATAAAAAAAATAGTTCTCCAATAAAAAGTAAATTTTATAAATGGTAGGAAATAGTATCTGGTAAGCTACTAATCAACATTTTCCTCTAGTAAATGTTACACAGATACAGGGTAGACAAGTTACCAAATACAACAGGCTTATGCTATGTTTACATCCCTCATTTAAAAAATAATTTCACACTTTCCACATACTCCATTGGAATTTTACATTTTCTCATCAGGTTGGAGGGGGAGGATAATACTGTCCATAATTCCAAGGGTTCTGATAATTGTACTGAAAAGGAAAAGTAAACATATTAGCATAGTAGGCCAGCCAGGTTTCAAATACAAAAGTTAAAGCAACTAAGAAAATACACATGTCCATTATTGCAATTCCAAACTGCAAATGACAATGTAGTGCACATTCTGAAAGCCATAAGGTTGTTTTTACTTCAAAGAGTACCTCAGATAGGCCTCTAATTAAAATCTATGAACAAAAAATGTGGACTCACTTGATACCAGGCACTATAATTATAAGCAGCTTGATTTGCTTGTAAATCACCATCAATCATCTGTGTAGATGATGAAGTTGTATCTTCTGTGTGTACTTTCTTTTCTTCTGGTTCTTCTGATCTATATAAAACATCCAAGTGGAAACTTAGAGGATTTCCACAGATAAGAACTTTATTAGATGACTATCACTTGCAGTTTTACTAAACATTAGTTTACTTTTGGTGGTGGAGAGGGCTATTCTGGCAGAAGCAGAATAAAAAAGCAACAATGAAGGCACTTAATGAAAAAAGGTAGAGCTGGACAAATTTTTAAGAGGCTGAAACTTGAGCTCAACAATTTACCTTCCTTTTGCAAAGCAATCCCTCAAAATCACTTATGCAGAGAAGTTTCCTACATCTCTGCACCACAATGCACATAACTTCTAATACCTGTAATGGCAATCTATATTACCAGCCTCACTACCCCCTTAGCAAACCCTCAACAGATTATATACCTCCTGTGAGATGGCCATAACCCTATATTGGTACAGACACCAGAAGATATTCACCCTCAGTTCCCACTCTACAAACCTACGATTCTTATGCTACACTTGGTCACTTTTCACTGAAACATCATAAGCTCTTGCCTATGCCACAAAGGACAAAAAAGCCTGGGGTCTGGATGTGACCTACAGTTATTTTGTTTAGCCTGAGTGATGTTTACAAGATTTCCATATAAAAAAAATTATTTCTGACAGTAAAAATCAAGAGTATGTCTGTACAGTGTCCACACTTGCTCCTAACTTTGACTAGGTCTAGCAGTCTTGCCTTAGATGAAACATACATCACCAAGGCAGCAGTGTATAACACCTGTCACTTGCCAGCCTTGAGTTTTCAATCCTTGCTATGACATAACTCCCTCAGCTTGCAAGGCTCATAGTCTAGTTCTGCACTCATCCTAATGGTTTTCCACTGCCTATACCCACTTTAGGTTCAATGGAGGTGCTTCAACATCAGTGTGTAATTGTAGTTTTTTCCCCAAATCTAAATCAACATGACAAAACAGTAACACTTTGTTTTTTTTAATGGCAGGAGGATCAGTGCAAATTCAAGACCAGCCTGAGCTTAAGAAATGAGCTCAAGGCCAACCTTAACTGTACAGAGACCCTGTCTCAAAAAGCCAAAAAAAAAGAAAAACAAGAAATAGTAGAGATCAGGGCTGTGTTTTATCATTATCGCATTCGTATCAGTAATTTTATCACAACAGCTGGCTCTAAGTCACCAAAGGAATAAATTTGTAAGATATTTCACTCGAGTTAATAAAAGATACCAAAGATGTAACAGCAATATATGTAGTAAACAAATGCTTGTTGAATTACTGGTATGTCCCCACCAGCTCCAAACACCAACGGTAGGTACATGCACAGCTCCCATGCCAGTGCAGAGCTGCCCAGCAGCCACACATGAATGATAGCCCCTCATAAACAGACAAAAGCATTCCACACTGTCCTCTTAAGCAGCACCCCCCCACACTGTTTAGCAAGAAGTTACATACCCATTTTCTGCTTTTCTTTTTAAACTTTCTTGTTCTTTTAGGAGTGTTTGATGTTCGTCATAAGCATTCAAAAGCCTGAGAAGAAAAAAAAAAAATCCTCTGGAATAAACTAACACCGAAATTTTCTTAAAATATAATTTTAAGTTGCTTCTATTCAGAGAAACTGAATGTAAGTTTGTAAATGTACTTATTTTCCTCATTTTTAAAAATTTTCAACTTGAATAATCTTAGTTCTGATTCTCAGACTGTACGTGTAACTACAGGGGCCTTAATGACACCTTTGTGTTAAATTGCCAATTTGTCTGCCCATTACTGCCATTCAAACTATGTCATCTAATTGTATAGTACAAATTCCAAAGCTCACTAGTAGCAATGATTACTATGCATGGTGTGAATTAAAAGGCACAAAAGTCAAAATCATATTTGCAGGATGGAGATGGAGTTTAAGGATAAAGTAATTCCCTAAAAGGATGGTTAAAAAAAAAATTTTCTACCACTACCTCACAAAACCCTCCAAGCAAATGTAACTTTTCTTTTTGGTGGGATCAGGGTTCAAACTCATGACCTTGCGCTTGCCAGGCAGGCACTTGTGCCATGGAGCTATCTCCTGGGCCCCGCAAATGTAACTTTTATATGGACTTTATTTCCACTACTGTGACCTCTCCCCAGCTTATAAGAATCCAGCAGTCACTAAAAATGAGGCTCTATCTTCACTTCAAAACATGACAAACCTAAACGTGGTAGTATTACCATGCAAACATGGTACATGTCCAGAACCTCTGGCAAGCTGAAGCAGGAAGACTTTGGTTTTTTAAATTTTTTTTTCTTGTTTCAAAACTTTTGTTTGTTTATTTATTTTTATGGCTGGCTCAGCCTGCCCTGAGGGCAGGGCTGGCACAGCATGTGGTGCCAGGGATGGAACCGTGGTCCCTGCAGCCACCTAAGCTTTCCTAAGCAGGTGCTTTAGATCACTGAGTCATCCTGCTGGGCCCCCATGAAGACTTATATCTTTTTTGAGTCAGGGTTTCCTATACAGTTCAGGGGGCTTGCAGATTAGCTCAGTTGTTTAAAACACCTGCTTGGGCAAACTCAGGCAGGCGCAGGGACAATGGTTTGATCCATGTGCTGTACCAGACCTGCCGTTAAGGCAGGGTAAGCCAGCTAAAAATAAAAAAATTTACCACTATACAGTTCAGGCTGGCTTTGAGCTCACTTTGAGCTCACTAGCCTTGAACTCGCCTCGAAGCAGTCCTCCTGCCTCAGCCTCACCAAGTGATGAAAGTGCTAGGATTACAGGGATGCACCACTATGCTCACCCCAAGGAAGATTTAAATTGAAGCCTGGGCAAGATGCTACAAAAAAAAAAACTATAACAGGGCTGAATATGCTCGTACAAAAGCCCTGGGTTAAATCCCCAGTACTAGAAAAAGAAAGAAACAAGACAAATGATTGATATTCCCCTTTTTTTTTGACCTGGAATCAAACTCAGGACCTACACTTACTAAGTAGGTGCGAATGCATCTGAGCTACATTCCCAGCGCCAAATCCATTCACTCCTTAACATACACACAAGTGCCTTATTTCCTCTAACAATACCATCGTGAATTCTGGATCCAATTCCTTTTATATGCCTCCTTCAGTACAAAGTATACAAAAGACATAACATACATAATATGTGAGGTAGTTGAAGAAGAGGCTTTAAAGTAGGTTCTCACACTCAGCCTGTGAAGCAACAGTCAAGAGAACTCTGAAAAACTGCCTAATCTGTTCAACTATTAACAGAACAGAATCTCAATCTACTATACAGCCATAAATTTTACATTAGAAGACTACGTAACATTCAGCATGATGCCAAGCATCTAAATATTAGCTCTGTATTAGTTTTAACTGAAGTCTTTTTTTTTCAAAAATTATTTTATTTATTTTTTTTCTTGTTTCAAAACTTTTGTTTGTTTATTTATTTTTATGGCCGGCTCAGCCTGCCCTGAGGGCAGGGCTGGCACAGCACGTGGTGCCGGGGATCGAACTGTGGTCCCTGCAGCCGCCCAAGCTTTCCTAAGCAGGCGCTTTAGACCACTTAGCCACCCTGTGGGCCCCTTAACTGAAATCTTAGGCATAAAAAAAAATAGAGACTCAAAAGAAAATTTCAGTTACTATGGAAATCATTCTAAATTAGAACAGATCATGTAGAACTATTGTGAGGACAATATGAAATTTGTCAACTTTTAAAAAAAGAAAGGGGAAAAGAAAAAGTAATGTTGATTATATGTGTTAATGTTTAATTGTTTGATCTTATATACCTATATCTATTCTAAATTGATCCGATGATGAAAATATGTAATATAACCATTATTAAATTTAAACAATAAAAATATTAAATCATGAAAAAAAAATTAGAACAGATCAGGTATATACCTAACAGGCTCTGAGGATATTTTCTTCCTAAAGTAAGACTAGCACTTAAGCAATATACCAGCCAATTTTTACTCATCTGTTCAGTAATAAATTTAAAATCTTTAACTTGTCCTTTTCACAAATGTATAACAAATCCTTCTATCACTTTTGATTGTTCAGCCTTTTTTTTTTTTTTTTTTTTTTTTTTTTTTTTTTTTTTTTTTTTTTTTTTTTTTTTTTTTTTTTTTTTTTTTTTTTTTTTTTTTTTTTTTTTTTTTTTTTTTAATTTTTATTCTTGTTTCAGAACCTTTGTTTATTCACTCATTTTTATGGCTGTCTCAGCCCACCCCAAGGTCAGGGCTGGCGCAGCATGTGGGGCCGGGGATCGAACCGCAGTCCCTGAAGCCGCCCAAGCTTCCCCAAGCAGGGGCTTTAGACCACTGAGCCATCCCGCTGGGCCCCTGTTCAGCCTTTTAAATGCAGAAAAATGAGGCCAATTAAATATGATCTATGGACCACATACTCTGTCCCAGTCTCTGATAAAATGGCACAGCTAGTCCAGACCAACCTCACCTATGTCTCTGTAGTGACCTCCACAGTGAATCCCTGTGTTTCGTTGCACCACCTTTGTCTCATTTCTGGTTTCATCATATTGTTGCTTCCTGCCTTCTCTCAACTTTTTTTATTTTTTGTTTTAATGTATTTAGTATAGGGTCTACAAGGTCTCACTACATAGATCAGACTCATAGTGATTCCCCTATTTTCAACTTCCCAAGTGCTAGAATTACAGGCATGCCATCATGCCCAGTCTCAAATCGCCTTCTCAGCACTCCCCAGGGACAGGGAGCATGCCGAGGATCAAGCCCCCCAGCCACTGCACTCTACCTAAGCAGGTGATTTATCATTCACTAAGGTTAAATTATTCTAAAATCGGGGCACTTTTTGAAGGAAACACAAACCATATGTCATCCTGTTAGGCACAAAAACACTTAGGAAACTTAATATCCTCTCATATATCTGTTGAAAAGTAACCAAAGCAAACATACTCATAAATAACGTACAAATCTGTAGTCATCAAATTCCCAAGGGTATCAATGTTTATTTATCATTCAGACAGACAGTATCATTAAGATCTTATCAGTCCAGCGAGATGGAGTCTAAAGTGCCTGCTAAGGCAAGCTTAGGCAACCACAGGGACTGCAGTTCTATCCCTAGCACCACATGCTGCACCAGCCCCACCCGCAGGGCAGGCTAAGCTGGCCATTAAAATAAAAAAAAAAGGATCTTACTTATTAACATCTGATCCAAAATCTTCAAGAAATTCCACTTTTCTCTGAGAAAATGTAATTCTCATTTTAATTGGTAATGAACCATGTATAGCTTTGTCAAAACAATTTAATATATTTTCTTCATTTTGTTTGAGGTCACCACTATATTCCATTTCAAGTAAGTTGAGGTATAACTTTGTGTTCTCCTGTGTGAAAAGCAGTATTAATGGTTTTTAAAATATTGATTATAGCAGATATATTAAATGTCTATGTTTCAATTCAAAAAAATTCAATAGTGAAATATAATTCACATTAAATATTTTCAGCTTACTTCTGAAAGAGTAGGACAATTCTTTGCCTTACTGATAGGGAGAGATATTCTACTAACAGCTTTAACACCATGTAAGCTGTTAAATGCCACTAAAAATTCAGTATCCTGGGTTTAATATAACTCGACCTACCTTGACAATCAAAACATAAAGCACATTTTAAAAAACAGCTCTATAACTCTAATAATTTAAACAGTTATAGTATGACTGTAGATAAATATCTTAAATTGTAGATGAAAATCTGTTAGAAATCTATATCTTATGCTGATTTGACTGTAGCTAAAAACCTAAAAAGTGAGAATTTTCCAATACACTTCCTTTCATCAACTCTTTCATAGAAGAAAACACTGAAACATCATCCCATTGCTACATTTGTTACAAGTTTGCTTTTGTTTGTAGAGTACTCTTCCAGGCCTTGTATTCTACTTAATAGATCAGTACATTTCTTTTAAAATTTGTAAAGAGAAGCCAGGCGTGGTGATGAACGCCTGTAATCCCAGCACTTGGGAAGCTGAGGCAGGAGGATTGGTGGAAGTGCGAGACCAGATTGGGCTCTAAGTGAGCTCAAGGCCAGCCTGAAGTGCACAGCGAGACCCTGTCTCACAAAGAAAATAAACAAACAAATAAATAAATAAATAAATTTCTAAAGAGAAAACAAAAAGTTTCACAATGTCTATAACCCTTTTTAATCAAATAATTTTAATGTTCACAAACTTAATTCAAGATAATTTCAGCAAGTTTTAAATGGCAACATCAGTTTAGAGGGACTGTTGTCCTCATTTAGTAATAAAATATATTACATACAGACCAAATTTTACATCATAGTTGCCAAAGTGAAAAACCAACTATATTGGCTTAGTTTTTGAAAAACCAACCAAAATATTCTAAAACACAAATACATACTTTATCTCTTTCAATTGCTTCCAAAAGCACCTTTCTTGATTTGAGAAGATTCTTTTGTATTTTGAAAAGATGTCGGGCTAGCTTGATAGCATAAAACGATGATTCGTTATTTGATCTGGCACTCTTAATAGCATCCTGAAGCAAATGTTCAGCTTCTTCCATATTTCCATGCCGCCGCTCTAAACTTACTCTTCGCAAACGAACCATTGCCAACCCCAGAACACATTCTTCAAATGTTCTCAAGATATTCCTGGCTTCATTAATATTACCTAGAACAGGCAATAGTAACTCAACATGTATGCTTTTGTTTAAACTTCTGAAACGGCCTTTATAGCAAACAGTGAAAAACATGAAGCTAAGCACGGCAGCCTACACCTTTCCCAACATTTAGGGAGGCTGAGGAAAGAGGATCAGAAGTTGTAATTTAACGAAACCATGTCTCAAAATTAAATATAAAAAATGGGAGGGGGGGAGGCTGGGGATGTAGTTCAGTAGTAAAGTATCCCAAGACTCAAATCCTACTACATTAAAAAGAAATCTACAAAATAAATCTAGCCTTCTGACCATTTGTTTGTTTTTTTTTTTTTTTTTTTGAGACAGGGTCTCGCTATGCAGTTGAGGCTGGTCCTGAGCTCACTTTTGTAGCCCAGGCTGGTCTCGAACTCGCACCAATCCTCCTGCCTCAGCCTCCCGAGTACTGGGATTACAGGCGTGCGCCACCACGCCCGACTACCATTTGTATTTTTAAAATTAAAACAGAAAAAGTAATCTCCTTCATTACGTAAGCTCTATAGCTACTTGTGGGCTACCATGACAAAGATGAATCATTAGGGAAGAGACAGTCTGACCTGCAAATGCTGTAATATTCACTATCTGGCCCTTTATTGAAAAAATGTACCCAACTCTTCTTTACACAGTCGTCAGTACTCAACTCCTGAAATTTACCCCTGAAATAATGTTGAAAAGCTATCAACTGAATTTCCTCCTTCTTACCCTGCTGTTCCTCAAAGGCTGCCCAAAGCATATGCACCATAGGTTTCTTTGGGAGATGAATCGTACAAGCTCTGCTGAAGACATGTCTCACTCCTTCGATGCTATGGTTTTCCATGTACTTGGCATACTACATACAGAAAACAGGAAATACTGAATAATTTACAGTTGAACAAGCCATTAAATAAGTGACAGAACGATAAAATTCTATTTTTAAACCCATTCGGCACCTTTATTGAACCACTAGACTAGTTTCTGTAAGGAAGGACGGAGAGGCAACGAGGTTGGCATATGCAGCAGTCAAATCTGGTTGCAAGCAGACCATCTCCTAATGCAACAGATATAGTTATATGAACAACATTCAACAGAAGTACAAAAAAAGGTTAGTCACTAGATCAATGTTTATAATGTATTCAAATTTAATAGCATATGATTTTCTTACCTTAATCCAAAATTCCTCATAGAGGGCACATGATATGACACATCTTTCAAAGAGAACAACAACTCGCTCATGAGTTCCATTTTCAATTTCAAATTCTAAGTATTCTTTCCAGTTTTTTAGTTGGGCCTTTTCCAATGGTTTCACATGAAAATAAGGTCTTTTAATCTGTAATAAATTAACATGACAATGAAAGGCAACTCATACCTACTCCAAAATACTCGAAATACAGTAATAAAAGTTCAAATGTAATCATAAATCAAGATTTCCATATAAATTTAATTTTTTTTTTTTTTTTTTTTTTTGTCTTTTTGAGACAGGGTCTCGTTATGCAGTTGAGGCTGGTCCTGAGCTCACTTTTGTAGCCTAGGCTGGTCTCGAACTCGCACCGATCCTCCTGCCTCAGCCTCCAGAGTGCTGGGATTACAGGCGTGAGCCACCACGCCCGGCTAAATTTAAATTTTTAAAAAATTTTAGGTCTTATAATGGAATAGAATGCATTTTCCATTTATTCTGTCATTCTGATA
>PVJA010015961.1:14866-44439 GCA_004027025.1 Myocastor coypus
TTTTTTTTTTTTTTTTTTTTTTTTTTTTTTTTTTTTTTTTTTTTTTTTTTTTTAGTTTTTGTTTTCTGAGACAAGGTCTCAGTTTGTCTGGCTTGGAACTCAAAGAGTAATCCCCCTGCCACAGTCTCCTGAGTGTTGTGCACCACTGTACTTAACTTGAGTATTTTTAAACTGAACAATTAGGGCCGGGGAGATAGCTCAATACAATAAGCACTTGCCTGGCAAGTGCAGGGTCCTGAGTTCAGTCCCCAGTACTACCAAAAAACAAACAAACATACAAACTGGGACTTTCAGGTTAGCTCAGTGGTTTAAGCGCCTGCCTCAGACACAGAATGACAGTTCAATCCCCATGCCCACCCTCAAGGCAGCTTGAACCAGTCAAGAAGAAAAAATCGTTAAACTGAACAATTATGCCAGGGATAGAAACCAGTTCAGCAGTTGTCTGGGGTTAGAAGTGACTGAAATATGACCAAAGGACTTTTACAGTAACAGAATAGTTTGTATCTTCACTGTGGTATGGATATAGTGTACACACATTTATCAAAGGTTATTTTACAGCCAGCTACAAAAGCCCACATATTACATGATTCCATTAACATAAAAAGGGCCAGTACAGGAAAATCCATAGAACTAAAAATAGTGATGCCTTAGAACTAGGCTTAGAGGGGGCTGGGAGATAGCTCAGTAGAATAAGCACTTGCCTGGCAAGTGCAAGGCCATGAATTCAAGCCCCAGCCCTGCAAAAAACAAAACAAAAAAAAACGACTTAGAGAAGATGAAGTTAATATATCAATCAAAGGTGAGCTAATAGGTAATGGGTTTCTTTTTCAAGTGATCAGAATGTTCTAAAATTGACTCTGCTGACTGCTGTACTTATCTGTGAATACGTTATAAACTCTTGAATTGTATATTTTGAATGAGTAAAATGTATGTCACACAAATCGTATCTTAAAGCAGTTAAAGATTATTAAAATTATGAGGAAAACTCATTTTTCTATATACCTAAAAATGGGTACATTTTATTGTGCACAATGTGCAATCCAATAAAGCTGATTTAAAAAACTGAATTGGGCTGGGTATGATGGCACACGCCTGTAGTCTCACAGCACTCTGGAGGCCGAGACAGGAAGACTGCCACAAGTTCAAGGCCAGCCTGGATAAATACTGGATTTAAAGTCAGCCTAAACTACATAGCCAAACCATGTCTTAAAAATCAAGAAAGAAAAAAAAAAAATCAAGAAAGAAAGAAAGAAAGAGAGAGAGAGAGAGAGAGGAAAGAGAGAGAGAGAAAAGAGAGGGAGGGAGGAAGGCAGGGAGGGAATTGAATTGGATAAACAGAAATCTTGAAGATCAAATCTAAATTTAACAAGATTCCAAAACTAATATTGACACAAAACAATGAAAAATATATTTAGCTATTTAAGACACAAAAAGAGTAGGACATTACTATCCAAACTCAAGATATATTTTTTCTATCTTTATTATTAGGATACTGTTTCAAAACACAATACTTACACCTTCTTCAAATGTCCACCTTTTACTAACTTCATGCTCATTATAATTAAACATTTCTTGATGAATTTCAATGATCCTGTGTCTCATGTTCTCTATTTCAGTTATTAGCTTGGAATAAAAAAAAATTAATTTTTGTAAGTTACATACTAAAAACGCTCCAATATCACACTTTTACAGGCATTATCCAGACACTTTAGTCTTACAATAGTAGTGGTTTCATAATTATTAATTATTTCTGTGAGGGGCAGGGCAGGATGGCTCAGTGGTCTAAAGCACCTGCTTAGGAAAGCTTAGGCGGCTGCAGGGACCGCGGTTTGATCCCCGGCACCACATGCTGCGCCAGCCCTGCCCTCAGGGCAGGATGAGCTGGCCATAAAAATAAATAAACAAACAAACAAAATTCTGAAACAAGAAAAAAAAATTACTTCTGTGACACTGGGAATTAAATCCAAGCCCTTTCATCAACAAGCACTGTATCGCTGAGCTTCTTCCTCAAGTTTTATTTTTCTTTGTTTTTCAGAGCTGTTTTCATAAGGTACCCAGGCTAGCCTTGAATTTTTCCATCCTTCTGCTCCACAGTCCCAAGTAGCTGGGATTACAAATGTGCACCGCTATGTCAGTTATGTTTTTCTCTAAAATCTTAACAGTGGGGGTGTTCGGGTTAGTTCAGTGTTTTTTTTGTTTTGTTTTGTTAATTTTTTTTCTTGTTTCAGAACTTTTGTTTATTTTTATGGCCGGCTCAGCCTGCCCTGAGGGCAGGGCTGGCACAGCATGTGGTGCCGGGGATTGAACCTTGGTCCCTGCAGCTACCCAAGCTTTCCTAAGAAGGCACTTTAGACCACTGAGCCATCCTGCCAGGCCCAGCTCAGTGGTTTAAGCAGGCAATCCTCATCAGGCACAGGGCACAGTGGTTCGATCCCTTAGTCCCACCCTTAAGGGAGCCTGCGCCATCCAAAAAGAAAGAAAAATCAATCAATCAATCAATCAAATCAAATCAAATCATAACAGAATGCCCTAACAAATGTTTGTCTTAGATCACAACCTAGGCAAAATATTCCTTCTAAAGTTAGTTATTTCTAAATTTCATTTATTTATGTTATGGCTGGCTCAGCCTGCCCTGGAGGTGGGGCTGGCGCAGCATGTGGTATTGGGGATAGAACTGCAGTCCCTGTGGTTGCCTAAGCTTGCCTAAGTAGGTGCTTTAGATTGCTGAGCTATCTCACCAGCCCTGAAGATTTAAGGTGGTGAACCTAAGTATTGGGGATACAATGACCCCAGATCATTCACCCACATAACCAGCCCAACTTAAGATGTTTTTTTGAGACAGGATCTCATCCCTATGCAGTACAGGTTGGCCTTGAACTCACTATGTAACCCATGCTGGCCTCAAATTCCCAGTGATCCTCCTGCCTCAGCCTCCCTTAGCCTCCTGAGTGTTGGTATTACAGACATGCACTAACATGCCTGGCCTAGGGTCTCACTAAATTGCCAAGATTAGACTCCAATTTGTAATCTTCCTGCCTCCATTTCCAACTTCTACCTCAAATTTGTAATTTATTTATAATTTGTAATTTTAATCCACACGCACTACATAAATTTACCACTATTATCACACATGTAGTCAAGGGTCTAGTTTCTCATGCAATGAACAACTAAGTAAGTCTGTGTTGTAGTTTGTGTCTAGCTGTCCCCTCAAAGCCTCATGCAGGTATGGATTAGGTTCCGTACTTGATTCAATGCTGGGATTATGGGTATAAGTGTCCTGGGGCAGATACATCTGTATTACAATATAAAGAGGAGAGAGAGGGTAGCTAGCTAGCTGGCTGAGCAGCTGCCACTCTATTTCTGCACTCTGTTCTTTGCCAATGCCATCAATCAGGTATGGACTGAAACCTCCATTAACTGTGAGCTAAATGAACTTTTCCTGGGGCTGGGGAGATAGCTCAGTAGAATGAGCCCCTGCCCACCAAGCACAAGGACTCAAGTTGAATCCCCAGGTCCACAAAAAAAAATAAATAAATAAATAAACCTTTCCTTCCTTTTGGGTGTCAGGTATTTGTCCTAGTGATGAGAAAAGAGTAACTGAAACAGTCTGGTTACCTTTGCTGGGTCAGTTATGTCTTCAATTCCCGAGGGTAGATCATCACCAGGAGGACCATCGTCACCACTATGTCCATTTACAGAAGCCAATTCCCTTCGCAGCTGGATAAACTGTTCACCAGTTAAGAGATCTCTAGGCAAGTTATTCTGTACATGTTCTTTAAATCTAAAGGAAGAAATAAAAGTATACACTCTATGTTTACATCATAATTTAAAATCCCATGTTAAGTAACTAATACATATTAACAGTCAAAAGTCACTCTGGCCTAAAAACCAAAATAAAAACACAATTTTTCCATTCCTTTCCGTACTGAAAACCTACGCTTGACAAAACAGTCTGCACAGTTTTTGTTTCTTGCCTTTGCAGTTGAATGGAAAAAGAGAGGCACAAATTCAAACGTCTGTTGTGTGTGTTGGTTACATGACAAGGGAAGTGTTTCCCTTCTCTAAACCTTAATTTCTGCATCTGTCTATGGGATAATTATCTCACAAAGTTATTATAAATTAAAGCATAAATGATCAACAAATGTCGAGTTCTTTCCCATATACTAAATACTCGATTCACATGTACACTCAGTAAGTCAGTGCAACTGTCCTATTAAATATCACTGACTACCTCTTACATGTAAAACTGAATAGATGTTTGACTTACAGTGGAGTCTCTCCAGATAGTATCTTCAGTATTTAAGGATGACAACCATATCTTACTTTTAGAATACTTTTCCTCCTTTGAGCTACTGATTTCTTTTTTTTTTAGTCTTGTTTCCAAACTTTTTGTTTATTTATTTTTATGGCCGGCTCAGCCTGCCCAAAGGGCAGGGCTGGCACAACATGTGGTGCCAGGGATGGGCCCGTGGTCCCTCCAACTGCCTAAGCTTTCCTAAGCAGGTGCTTTAGACCACTGAACCATCCTGCCAGGCCCCAAACTACTGATTTCTTTCCGTTTCTAACTGCTTCTTGATCTTATGGTTCCTCCTTCCTACTTGCCCTCAATTATCAGCATGAATTCCATGCTCCAATTTGTTCTCTTGTTTTTATTTTTATGTTTTTTCCTGGTCAGCTTCCTTAATACAGCTTGAAATACTAACTACACAATATGAGACTCAAAAATACAATATGGTGAGGCATGGAGGGCCATACCTGTAATCCCAGTATTTATGTGGCTAAGGCAGGAGGATCACTCAAGATTGAGGCTGTCTGTTCAAGGTCTGCCTGAACTGCATGGGGAGACTGTGCCAAAATAATAATAAAATAAACACAGTTCTCCTAAATTCTGGATTAGTATATACCAATTACCAACATGGCCCTTACCCATTCCTTTTTTTTTTTTTTTTGTGGAACCAGGGATTGAACTCAGGACCTTGTACTTGCCAAGCAGGCACTTATGGCCCTGCGCTATCTCCCCAATCCCCAATCCATTTTAAAAGAAAATATCATTTCAATATTTTTATAGATTTTAATTGACATCCGTAAGTTGGACATCTAAAATATCTACCATCTCATACTTAATTTACCACAGGAATCCTCTATACAATAATGCACTATGTGCCATTTTCATTTGAAAATTAACACCCCAAGCATTTCTACTCTTAATATTACTGTCAAACAATGAGTTTCGAGTCCAACGCCTTGACCACTCGGCTACCACAGCTACTTCAAACACTGAGTTTCCTACTAAATTGTAGGTCCTAATGATTCAATCTTCTAAAAACATCCTTATGGGGCCCAGCAGGATGGCTCAGTGGTCTAAAGCGCCTGCAGGCGGCTGCAAGGACCGCAGTTCAATCCCCTGTAACACATGCTGCGCACCAGCCCTGGCCTTAGAGCAGGCTGAGCCGGCCATAAAAATAAATAAACAAACAAAAGTTCTGAAACAATAAAAAAAATTTAAAAAAAAAAAAACATCCTTATGACCCAGTTCTCTCTTCTCCTGCATAAGCAAACTAGTGGGCAATCCTTCTGCCTCACACTCCCATTCTCAACCCAAAATGCTATCATAAATGTTATTTTATTTTCATAAATTTTATTTTAAAACAGCCATGAATACTTTCAGAAGATGAAGCAGGAGGATCAAGTTTGAGCCCTGCCTGGGCAACGCAGCAACTTAAGACCCTGTCTAAAAAAGAAAATTACGAAAGCTAAGGATATAGCTCAGGGTGAAGGCCCTAAGTCACCATATATAAAAACAAAGGGAGGCGTAACACTAAAGATAATAAACACAACCCTCTCTCTCCTACCAAAATCACTTTGGCCCTTTTCATCCAGGCTAAAATCTAATACTCTTAAATAAAATCTTTCACATTCTAACCCCAAGATTACTTAAAACTTAGTCATGAGATATGGTGGCCCATGTGCCATATGCACCAACCCTGATTTTTCTTTTTTTTAAAAGACAGGATCTCTGTATTACCCATGCTAGTCTTAGAACTCAAGCTCAAGTGATCCTCCTGCCTCAGCCTCCTCCAGTGCTTGGAGGGTCAGTATATGCCACAAGATATAGGACATATAGATACAAATCACTGCTATCAGTACTAATGTGCATAAACATAAGTACACTGGTAGCAGAAATGACAGAACAGATTCCTCAAGAAGATAATTATGTGGTAGTGAGAAATAACAGTTAACCAGCCAAATGGGAAAGTATTAGTCAAAAAGTATAGAACATTCCTTTTTGGGAAATTTATCATTATTTCATTATTTTGGTGTGAATCCCAAGACCATGGATCACATAATAAAGTAGATAATGAATGTTAAAGATCTAAATTAGACATTATCTTAAAGATAATAGTTCAGCCAATGTGTAAAGTTATGGAATAAAGTCTTTTTTTTGCAGGACCAGGGTTTGAACTCACGACCTTTCACTTGCCAGTCAGGCACATATGCCATGGAACTATCTCCTCAGCCCTGAAGTAGTGCTATTATAGCACTTCTGAGTATTTTTTTAAAAATATATCCCTCCTTTATAGCTCTAACTTGAGAGCAAGACTATCCACATACAGCTTCTTCAGGTCTTTTTACTACAACATAGATGTGTTAACAAGTAATATACAGCAAGTGAAACTAAATTAATGAGGGAGCACGTATTTGGCAAAAGAAAACAACTCAGTGGTTCTCAGAACAGATAACCATATGAACTAGTTTACACAGAACTAAGATTTTCTTTTACAATGACTACTCGGAAGTTTGCTATAAACTGAAAAAGAAAAGCTTTCCATATAGGAAGTAAAAAACAACTGATTACAGGGAAGAAATAATACAAGCCCACAAATTCTATTATAAATATATATTCTTTTCTCAAATGCTAGCACAGCTGAGCCCAAAGATGCACACCTATCATCTCAGTTACTTGGAGAATCACAAGTTCAAGGCCACCTAAGCAACTTAGTGAGGACATATCTTAGAACAAAAAATAAAAATTAAGAGAGATACAGTTTGGTGTTGGCATACTCAAGTTTCATCTCCTCATCTCTAGCACTAGGAGTTTTTAAAAATGCCTAGCAGGATGCTCATTTAAAAAATGACAGAGTTGCCAGGCGTGGTAGCACACACCTGTAATCCTAGCACTTGGGAGGCTGAGGCAGGAGGATCAGTGCAAGTTCAAGACCACCCTGGGCTATAAAAGTGAGCTCAAAGCAGCCTAAACTTCATAGCTAGTTCCTATCTTAAAAAGGCCAAAAAAAAAAAAAAAAGACAGCACTACAGGTAGAGTAGAACTCAGTGGTTGAACCCTTGCCTACCAAGAGCAAGGCCCTGGGTTCAACTACCAACTGCCAACTTAAAAAGATCTAGAGAGTTCATCAATAACTTTGGGTCACTGTCCATGCTCCTACTAGCTTCCAACCACTAACTCTGTAAACTTACAAAAATGTAATTTGTTACTACACTTTCATAAGATTAGGAGTTAATAAAAACATCTACTTCACTGCACTGTTGTAAGGACTTACTGAATAATATAACATTCAGTTCAGTGTGGGATACGGCAAATGTTGTATAAGTATTTCCTACACCGATTTTTTCCTGCCACAGGGAAGCATCTTAGAATCAAAGACTACCTATAAACAAGAGTACAAAAAGGAACCCTCTCTATCCTTTTTTTTTGGGTAGGGGTGCACTTATCAGGTAGGCACTTGTGCCACTTAACTATATTCCCCTCACATATCAGTGGTTTTCATTACTTTCCATCAACATGTATTTGCCAAGAATTTTTTTTTTTTTTTTTTATCTTTTTGAGACAGGGTCTCGCTATGCAGTTGAGGCTGGTCCTGCGCTCACTTTTGTAGCCCAGGCTGGTCTCAAACTCGCACCAATCCTCCTGCCTCAGCCTCCCAAGTGCTGGGATTACAGGCGTGAGCCACCACGCCCGGCTTTTGCCAAGAATTTTCATGTGGTAAATCTTACATTAACAATGTCTTTCAGCAATATCTGACTAGATCATTATAACCTGGAAATCTGTCCACCTCCTCCATTTCACCAAAAGTAGAGTCAGACATGGAAGCCCCCATGGAAGTCCCCACCTATAATCCTAGTACTTGGGATGCTAAGGCAGGAAAAGTACTGCAAGTTCGAGACCAGCCTGGGCTACAAAATGCGTAGAAGGCCAACCTGAACTGCATACTGAGACCATGTCTCAAAGACAGTAGATAAATACATATATACATACATATATACATACATACAGCCAGTACATTCATACCCATGATTTTTCAACCTGAGTTTGCCTGATTTCTATTGTAACAAGTTGGTCTACAAAACTATAAATGCTTTAAGTCTTTCATTTTTTTGTAATAAAGAATTTAGAAAATAATTTACTTTAAAAGGACCTTAAGTTTACACAATATAGGGGTCCGGGGAGATAGCGCAGGGGCTCAAGTGGCTGCCTGGCAAGTGCAAGGTCCTGAGTTCGATTCCTGGTTCCACGCACACACAAAAAAGGTTTACACAATATAGCTCATAAAGATTATGATGAATATATAGAAAAACTGTAACAGTTAAACAAAGAAAAAGCCTTTGGGGCACATACTGGGATGCTTTGTACATAGAAGAAAACAGTATGAGGGCCATCAAGATAGCTCAGCAGACTAAGCACCTGCTCAGGCAAGCACAGGGACCAGGGTTTAATCTCTAGCACCACAGGCCATGCCAGCTGCACCTCCAGGTGCACTGATCTGACCACCAGAGACTGGGTGTGGTAGTGCACACCTCTACTTGAAGCACTGGGAAGGCTGAAAGTTGAGCCCAAGCTCTGTGTAGTGAGACCTTATACTAAATACATTTTAAAAACAGGAAAGCACAATCTGAAAAATATTCATTTCAATGGAAATTGTAACAGGAAATTACAATGAAAAACTTACTTAGAATAATACCAGCCCATATATCTACATATATCTATATATATCTATATATGCATATATATATAGATATAGATACATATGGGGGGGCAGAACTGGGGATTAAACCCAAGTTCTCACACTTGCCAGGCAAGCACTTATTCTACTGAGCCATCTCCCCAGCCCCCTGCCTGAATATATAAAAGCCCTTAATATATAAAATAAATCCTCGGGGCCCAGCGGGATGGCTCAGTGGTCTAAAGTGCCTGCTTGGGAAAGCTTGGGCGGCTTCAAGGACCACAGTTCGATCCCCGGCACCACATGCTGCGCCAGCCCTACCCTCGGGGTGGGCTGAGCCAGCCATAAAAATGAGTGAATAAACAAACAAAGGTTCTGAAACAAGAAAAACAAAAAAAACAAAACAAACAAAAAAATAAAATAAAATAAAATAAAATAAATCCTTCACTATTTTGGATATAAGATGTTTATGAGTCAAGTGAATATATATGTAGTCAATCATTAAGTTTTAAAAACTAGAGGCTGAGGCAAGAGGAACACAAATTAAAAGCCAATCTAGACGACACAGCACAAACATCCTATTGAAAGATAGAAAAGTGCTGGGCTGGCAATATAGCTCAATAATCTAAAGTGCCTGCTTAGGCAAGCTTAGGCAACTACAGGGACTGCAGTTAGATCCCTGGCACCACATGCTGTGCCAGCCCCACTCCCAGGGCAGGCTGAGCTGGCCATAACATAAAGTTAAAAAAAAAAAAAATAGAAAATTAGAATAAATATGAAGTAAGCATTTATGTGTCTGGTATTGTGTTAATTTAGTAGTACAAATAACCTTAAATTTGGTTTCATATTCTTTGACCATTTTAAAAAGTTTACTGAAAACAAAATTCATGTGTTTTCTTATACATAAAATGGTAAGGAAGTAGGGCATGGTGGCTCATGCCTGTAATCCCAGCACTCGGGAGGCTGAGGCAGGAGGGTTGGTGCGAGTTCGAGACCAGCCTGGGCTACAAAAGTGAGCTCAAGGCCAGCCTCAACTGCATAGCAAGACCCTGTCTCAAAAAGACAAAAGACAAAAAAAAAAAAAAAAAAAAGGTAAGGAAAACTTTCAACCTAAATATTACAGAATTCTTAACTATTTCCTAAGATATAAGAAAAAATGTCAGTCTGGCTATGCTGGCACACACCTGTAATTCCAACACTGAGGAGGCTGAAAATAGGAGGATCACTATGATTCTGGGCTGTGTAGTAAGACCCTGTCCCAAATACATAAATTTAAAAAAAAAACAATGTCAAAATTTGTAAGTATATAAAATGACTATCTAGCAGCAAAATTCTGCTTTCATCTGAGAAAATATAAATCATTTTAAGAGAATTATTATGAATTAATCTAAGTTATCAAAGATTTTTCAACCTACCTCTGAAAATGATGGCTATAGAGCTGTGTCGGAATACCAAGAATACGATCGTATATAGCTGTAACTTCTCTCAGGTTTCCCTGATCATTTTCCCAGTTTATATACATTTCCCATAGTCTGTCAGATCGGAAATCTGTTCCTGCAGCTAGAACAGCATGCTCAAAAGTTCTGAAAAATTAGAAATTACTTATAAGTTATCTTGCCAAAGTAAAATCATTTTAATTATTTCTAAATTTAGAAAATGATGTTAATTTCAAAATTATATTCCGTTGCTTCCTACACAGGATTAAAGTCAAAGGAAGTTAGATGTGGTGGTGCAATTCTGTGAGCCCAGCATGCTGGAGGCTGAGGCAAGCACATACCAAGTGCAACCTCAGCTTCAGCAACTTAGCAACTTGGTGAGATCATGTCTCAAGTTTTTAAAAAACTTACAAATAATTTTTAAGTAGAGATGTACCCAACGGCCAGAACCATGAGTTCAATACACAGTAGCAAGGAAAAAATATAGGTGGAATACATGAAAGTATACAATTGTGCTTAAAAGGAAAATGTGAGAAATGATAAAGGGAATAAATACACATCATATATAATTTTATCTTTTCAGGGAGACAGAAGGTATCAGTACTGGGGTTTGAACTCAGGGTCTTACATATGCTAGGCAACCACTGTACCAAGATACATTTCCAGCCTATGATTTTATCTTAAAGTTACAGTATAAAATGCACCAAATGCCAGGCATGTCAGTACACACTTGTAATCCTAGCACTCAGGAAGCTCAGGCAGAAAGACTGTTGAGAGTTTGAGCCTAGCTTGGACTACAAAGTGAGTTGAAGGGCCAGCCTGCACTACATAGTGAAACCCTGTCTCAAAAAGACGGACACAGAGGCAGAAACAGATACAAACAGCAGAAAAAAAGATTGAGTATGTGAGTAGTAGGCAGGTGTGGTGGTGCAGGCCAGAGGATCCCAATTTTAAAGTCAGCCTAGACAATTTAGTGAAATCCTGGCTCCAAATTTTAAAAAGCAACAAAAAAAGGGTTGGGGATTTAACTTAGCACTAGAGTGCTGGCTGCCTATCCAAAAGGCCCCAGATCCAGTAATCTCTAGTACTACACACACAAAAAAATGTGACTGTAAATGTGAGTGCATGTATGTCTGTGTGTGATGTTTTCAAGAAAACAAGCCAGATGTTACTATGTCCAACCAGATAGCTCAGTGGACTAAAGCCCCTGCTTAGGTAGCATGCAGCAGCCATGGTTTGATCCCTACCATGCCATGCCAGCCCCACCCCCAGGGCGCACTAGAGACATCAACTGAGATGGGACATGATGGCACATGCCTGTAATCCCAGTGCTTAGGAGGCTTAAAACAGAAGAATCACTACAAGTCTGATTTACATGAGACTCTGTAGACCCTGTACTAAATACATTTAAAAAAAGAATAAAATAGATGTTACTAACCTTTAGAACCTCAAAAGTTCAGTAAATTAATGTACCAAATATTGAAATACTGCAAAGTGAAAAAGACACAGGAGGACAATAAGACAATGAAATGACTGAGAAATGTTTAGGTGAAGATTTGCTTAAAGCATAGTTAGAAATCTTCAACTGCTTTTCCTGCCCAGTTAGGGAATTTCAGAAGTTAGATTTATATCCTTTAGGTAGATTACATGACCCTTAACGAAAAGGACTAAAGATTAAAACTAATACTGCATATCCTCCAACTAAAACTTGAATGACTACCTGATCAGTATCATGTAACACTCTGCAGGTGAGCTGAAAATGTTCCATGTAGCTTTCAAGCCTTTAACATCAGAGATCCAAAGACCACACATTTAAGAAAACAATTCTACAGAAAATAGTGCCAAGACAGTGTCAAGACAAGCTTTATTAATACAAAGAAATAATAAAGATATGCAGCCGTCTGTGATACAGTAAGAGGTTATAAGAAAAGGAATATTCAAAGAACAGCATTCTTGAACTTATTATTTTTGATGGCTTTTTGAGATAGGGTCTCACTGTGTTATGCAGGCCAGCCTTGAGTTCACTATGTAATCCAGGCTGGCCTCAAACTTGCAGTGACCTTCCTGCCTCTGCTTTCTGAATGCTGGGGTTACAGGTGTGAACCACCACACTAGGCTCTTGAACACTGAAGATCTAACAGCAGATGTTAAAAATCCAATAAAAGAATCAAGAAAATACCTCAAAAAGCCAAATAAGGTCTATGAGATAAAAAGTAGGAACAGAAATGGTAAGATTCAATGATTAAGATAGTCCAACAACTAATTAATAAAATATAAAATTAAATATTTTAATCAAAGTATCAAAAGAATATTCAGAATAGTATAATTTCTAGTAAACTAAAATTCTCATTTATAACAGGTCATAATGCTAAAAACTAATAAAGTCATATATAAGTATATGCAGTCAAAAATACCAGAACAGTTAATATTTAAAAAGAAAAGCGCCAGGCATGGTGGCGCACACTTGTAATCCCAGCACTTGGGAGGCTGAGGCAGGAAGAACAATGTGAGTTCAAGACCATCCTGGGCTACAAAAGTGAGCTCAAAGCCAGCCTGAACTGCATAGCGAGACCCTGTCTCAAAAATAAATAAATACATACATACATACAAACATACATACATACAAAAAATGAACTGTTTTTTACAAGTAGTTTAACAGCAGCTATTTTTAAAAATCATTTGTTTATTTGGTACAGGGTCTCACTACGCAGCTCAGACTCACAGCATCCCTAGTACTGGGATCACAGCCATATACCACCAGTCAGTTTATGTGGCTGGCTTGGGACACCCAGGGCAGGGACAGTATGGCATGCAGTACTGGGGATCAAACCCAGGTCTTTGCTAGGCAGGCACTTAAGACCACCAAACTACCTCCCTGGCCCAGCAGTTGACTTCTTAAAACAATATGCAATATGCACTATGCTTTGCTTTCAAAATTAAAAACAAAAATAGTATTTCCTATGATCAATTAGAAAGACAACCCAATATAAAAAAAAAAAAAAAAATGAGCAAACAATATAAACAATGAATCTCTCAAATGGCTCAGTGCTGGGGTATGGCTCAGTGGTAGAGTACATGTCTCTACGTTTCAATTTTGAGCACCAAAAAAGGCATTTAAAAATGGTAACAAACCAGTATAAGCATTTTAGATACAGCAAATTGGGATAGATAAGGCTGAGTGTGGTGATACATGCCTATGATCCCAGCACTCACGAGGGTGAGGCAAGAAGACTCTACAAGTTTGAGGCCAGCTTGGGCTACACATAGGAAACTTAAGGCCAACCTAGACTACATAGTGAGACCCTGTCTCAAAAAAAAAAGAGGCAGGGCAAAAAAGAAAAAGTGACAAGCCTATGGAAAAATGACTATTTCTGTACAGTGTTAGTGGAAGTTTAAAGCTGATATCCTTTTTGAGAAACATCTTGACATTTAGCTGTGTATTCCCTTTGACAGATGTTCACTTGTAGAACACAGTACAAAAAGGCTGACTTACACAGAGATGTTCACTTCAGCATAATGAATTGGTCAAATAAAATACAGCACTTTGATGCTATAAGTATTTCTGCAATGGTTAAAAAATATGACAGGGCCTACCAGATAGCTCAGCAGATTAAAGCACCTTAAGCAAATGCAGAGGCTACAGGTTTGATCTCTAGCATGCAGTGCTGCCCTTCTTTCCCCCTGTGCACTGAGATGGCGATTAAGACTGGGCATGGTGGCCTATACTTGTAATCCCAGCTCTTGGGACGCTGAAAACAGGAGAATCACTGAGTCCAATCTGTGTAGTGAGACCCTATATTAAATGCATACTAAATGAATGAATGAATGAATGAATGAATGAATGAATGAGGCAGAGAAAAAATTCAAAGCATATTAAGTAAGTCAAACAACATCAAAAATGCACAATTATGGGGGCTGAAGAGATAGTTCAACAGAATAAGCCCCTGCCTGGCAAGCCCAAGAGCCTGAGTTCAATCCCTGGTTTGACAAAAAAAAAAAAAAAAAAAAGCACAAGTATGTTTGAAAAATACATCTGAAGACACAAACTACACCATTAACAAGAGGAGCAAAACTGGAAACATAAATACAAGGGTATGGAATGAACCAAGGCTTTTTTTAAAAGTAACCAAGAATGAGTTTACTATGTGTTATCATTTCTTTTTTTAATGCATTTGGTACTGGACCTCACTATAGTTTGTATTTATGATCGATCTAATTATCTATACAGATCACTATGTAGTGATCCTCCTGTTGCAGCCTCCCTAGCACTGGGGATTGCCAGCGAGCACCACCACACTCAATCTTGGTGGCTGGCTCAGTATGCCCCGGAAGTAGAGCCTGCGGGTGTGTGGTGCCAAGGATTGAACCTGCTTGCTGGTCCTATGTTATCATTTTTGAAATAGTGGGAAAGAAAGATAAATGTGAAACTTTTAAGTTTAGCATTCAGAGTTGTTCTACTATCATTATCAGATTATTTACTGGTACCTTCACATGTTTTGGGGTATCAATGTTTCACATACTCTTTTTTTTTTTTAATAATTTTTTGTTTTATTTTTTTTTTTTCTTGTTTCAGAATCTTTGTTTATTCACTCATTTTTATGGCCAGCTCAGCCCGCCCCGAGGGCAGAGCTGGCATAGCATGTGGTGCCGGGGATCTAACTGCAGTCCCTGAAGCCGCCCAAGCTTTCCCAAGCAGCTTTAGACCACTGAGCCATCCCACCAGGCCCCTTACATACCCTCTTATGATATTATTTGTCTCAGGATCTCCAGCGTCCAGTGTTTCTTTTAAGAAGTTTATATAATGTATCCAAAGGTCAACACTAAGAGGTATTGCCTGAAGCCCCCGACGATACACCTAAGAAGAAAACAATCAACTGTACTTCAAATACTTCATTATTTCTTAACAGAGAGGTAACACTGTGTTATCCGGTGAACCTTAGAAATACTAATTACTGGAATTTTGTTTAAATAATCTACCATTACCATTTGGGTGGAGGTTGGATAGAACATGGCAATGTTCTGATCCCCACGTGCAGAGTCTTGATCTTCAAAGCGCAGCAGTCCCTGCATTCTGACCGGGTTGTGTGGGCAGGCTTTGGGTTACAGACCATAGGGCACAGACCCATTAGAGCATCAATGACAGCGTCTGACCAAAAATGCAATAAGACGTAGCAAATGTGACTAGCAAACCAACTATATTGTTTGGAAAATGAGAAATAAATGTAAGTGAGAGAAAAGCCCTGCCCTACTTGTTAAGCTGCAGTGTAATACAGAGGCTTGCACTGCAAAGCTTGACAAACTGTAGAGGTTTAACGCACCTGCCAACAAAGAGAGAAAATATTAGCTACAAATGCCACAAGAGTGACAAATGCAAATAAAATACCCTATAAAAATTGTTTGACCATAAATGGTAGGTACTGCCAGCCAAAAAAAAAATTTTGTTATTTATTGGCTTACAGTACCTAATAAAGATAACTTTATTCAGTGATGTACGCACCTCATCTGATTGTTTACTGTTGTCATGTCGCTTTTCAAGATCTGCATACTTTTTCCAGTAACCATAGCAATACGGATAGTGTATGAAAAATTTGTCAAATGCTTTTCTGGCAGCCAGCAAGTGATTCTGATGAAAATAAAATAAGATGTTTAAACATCCTGGAAATTGTCACTTAAAAAATAAATAAGGAACTAACCCTGTCAAAGACAAGGTAACTTTTCTTCTTTTTTTTAATAGTGTAAGGGACAGAACTCATGGCTTCACATGGTGAACCACTGAGCTCTATCCCCAGCCCTACAAGGTACCTTTTATTTCAGTAACATTACACACATACAGACTGGAACTATTTTTTTTTCTTTTGCGTGACCAGGGTTCAAACCCTGACCTAGCACTTGCCAGGCAGGCACTTCTGCCATGGAGCTATCTCCCCAACCCCTTCAAACTGGAACTATTATGCAACATTAGGCTTGGGCTTTACTGGTTCTATGTCATATACAAATGCTTTAAGTTATTTTCAAAGCTAAATGTATATGGTTATGTTACTCAATCTAAAAATTACTTTAAAAGTCAATTTTCATTACAAAACAGCAAGTCCTGAACTGGTATTACTTGGCAAAGCTGTCCATCTGATACTACTTAAGTAAGTTACTAACCTCCTGTTCTACATATTGAAGCAAATATACCCAGCCTGTAAAATCCTGAGGATTATTTTCTACAGTTTTCCAAAATTTGTCATATTCTGGAGGAAAATTTGCTTCTGTTTCTGTCACTGGAAGGTCCACAGTATTCGTCATTTCACTTTCTTCTGTAGATGCATTCACACTGGGAGAGCCATCAGGTGACTGTTCCATTTCTGTGACATTCATAATCTCAGTACTGAAATCAGCAGTGTGCTCTACTACAGCCTCTGAACTGTTGTCGCCTGTGCTGCCATTATTAGAATTTCTGTACTCATCCATGTGGGAGTTTTGCATAGCTATTTCTTTTGTCTTCAGTTAATGACCTGTGGAAACACATACCAAAAACATTATTTGGCATCAATGGTATCTTTTAAAAGACCTATCCAGCTATTAGGAAATGTTCATTTGAATAATCACAAAACATTCTCACAATAGTTTTTTTTTTTTTTTTTTTTTGACTGAAATATTATATAATTTATTCATTGGTAGGAAAATGTTAACTGTAAGGTAATTGTTTGATCATACTGTGGTACAGAAGTTCTAGTAGTTTTAGAAGTTAAAAAAAAAAACAGAAAAAGCAGATGGAAGCTCTTGCCCTCTAGCCTCTCACAAGTTCATTCAGTAAGCTCTTTCATTCTGCATGGTCTCTCTTTTTTTTTTTTTTTTTTTTTTTTTTTTTTTTTTTTTTTTTTTTTTTTTTTTTTTTTTTTTAATTTTTATTTTATTTTTCTTGTTTCACAACTTTTGTCTGTTTATTCACTCATCTTTATGGCCAGCTCAGCCCGCCCCGAGGGCAGGGCTGGTGCAGCATGCGGTGCCGGGGATCAAACCGCGGCCCCTGAAGCCACCCAAGCCTTCCCAGGCAGGCGCCCCAGACCACTGAGCCATCCCGCTGGGCCCCTGCATGGTCTCTTGTGTACAGAGTGAAATTCTGACCCCAAATTAGAGATGTATTAATTCTTGCTATGCAAAACTCATGTTTGTGTTGAATACTATCAATATTAGTACTTGGACATGTGCAAATTATGAGGTTTAAGGAAATAATCTTTCCTAGTAGGAGATAGCCTTTATTATTTATTTTGGTTTTTTGGCTATTTTGTCTTTTTTTTTTTTTTAATATTTTTTTATTGTTTATCACAATAGTTTTTAAAAGAGAGGAATTTGTTATTCTCTTTCATAATAGGAAAATGGCTTAACAGGCTTGACAATGGCATGGCTGGAATTTCTTAATTTTTTTGGCCAATCTCTTGTAATAGACATAAATTACTTGAAACATGTTCAAATTCCAAGTAGGAATGAAGTAGAATAAGGAAGAACTGCACTAGTTGTGACCATACCTTTTAATAAGCAGTAGTAAAGCATTTCTGTTTTTTGTTTTTTTTTTTTTTCCTTTCTTTCTTTTCTTTTTAATACACTTAGTACAGGGTGGTCTACAGGATCCCAACACAGACTGGACTCATAGTGATCTTCCTGTTTTCAGCCTCCCAAACACTGGGATTACTTACAGGCATGCACCACCACACCCCGTCTCAGTCCAGTCCGGCTGCTCCGCAGTCCCAAGGGCATAGCATGCTGGAGACTGGGGATCAAACCCGGGTCCTATCTGCCTAAGAAGGTGCTTTAATCTGCTGAGCTATCTGGTCAGCCCCTATGATTTGTTTGCTTGCTTGTTTCCTTAATCTTATAACTCTTTACATGGCATTAAGCATACTGCTATCCTGAATAAAATCAATGTTTTATTAGCAAAGAAAATGGTTAAATGGGATACTGGACAATGTCCACCACATAACATGCAACTTTTCTAGAGATAAAGTGTCAGCACCTTCCCAAATACACTGCTCTAGATATGCTACCACTAAGGCCAGCCAGATAGTTCAGTAGACTAAAGCGCCTGCTTAGGCAGAGCATAGAGGCCAGGGTTTGATCCCAGCCTTCCCTGCAGGCCCTGTTCCTGGGGTGCACTGAGATGTGGACTGGACTGGGCAGCAGCAATTGGGAGGCTAAAAACGGGATAATCACTCCTAAAGTAAAACCCTGTAGACCCTGTACTAATTTTTTTTTTAAGAGAAAAACCTTTTGAAATACTACCAGTGAGAAGATATCTTTAGGTAGCTTTTGTTCCTCTGAATTATTAAAAGAACTTGGTGTAAGTATAACTTGCTGGGCCATAACCTACAATTCAGAATCACTGAGGCTGGGGCTAAGGAATCTATGTATGTATGTATGTATGTATGTATGTATGTATGTATGTATGTATATATCTACCTATCTATCTATCCATCTGTCTATCTATCTTTTTTGTTTTTTTTGTTTTTTTTTTTTTGTCTTTTTGAGACAGGGTCTCACTATGCAGTTGAGGCTGGCCTTGAGCTCACTTTTGTAGCCCAGGCTGATCTTGAACTTACACCAATCCTCCTGCCTCAGCCTCCCGAGTGTATCTATCTTTTTAACCAGAAAACAAACTCAGAACCTTTTGCTAGGCAGGCTCTTATGCCACTGAGCTATCTCCCCAGCCCTACAGTTCTTTTAAAGGGCTTATCAGCTAACTTTTGTGGGGTAGAAACTTGAAACTTTATGACAGTGAAATCCAGATTTTTAAAGCCACCATAAAACAGCAAAGAAAAAAAAAAGGTAGCCAAAGTATAACACACATTCCACCTCTATGAAGAGAATAACTCAACATTTCTATTGCATTTGTTTTATGGAATAAAAATTCTGACTATCCATTTTCATACATCGTATATGTGTCTATGTGAAAGACTAATATAGATAGTATACTATCAAACATAGAATTCCCTTGTTTGATGAATTTGATTAATGTCATCACTTTTTCCAAGTTGAAAACCAGTTCAACCCTACAAAGAAAATCACTGCACTCTTCCTCTCCTAAAAAACGACATGAGTATTTTTCCACATATGAATTAGGTACCAGAAGGTGAAGTTTTAATAAGTCAATTTAAAGAACTGATTGTTGTTTAATATGTTCTGAGTCACTTACTACCATCCTATTCTATTCTAACTACATACTTGAGCGAAACATAAGTTTCATCTGGAATCAGCAAGTTTACCACACCCCTGTATGTTCAGAGACTGCCAATTACTTCACACCCTGCAATTACAGTGTTGTAAAAAGATTAAGAACACCAGCCTTACCATTAGGAAAATCATTTTGCTGATTACTTCATAAAACCAAAAGAATATAATACACTAAAATTACTAAGTTTCACAACATATTCTTTATAATATGCCAGAATTACTAGCACTATTTTATTCTTAGCAGCTTTCAGTAACTTCCAACTAACAACATGAAGTAGCAAAGGACAGAGTCACTCTTTTTATTTTCCTTCGAGACATCTCACTTTGTTTATTTATTACAGTACCAGGGATTGAACTCAGACCTTGCACTTGCCAGGAAGGCACTTACTCTACTTAGCTATCTCCCCAACCCTTATCTCACGATGTATAGTACACGTTGGCCTCCAATTCCCAGAGAATCTCCTGCCTCAACCTCCCAAATGCTGGAATTGCAAGTGTGTGCCACCACCCTCAGGTAAAATGATCTTTAAAAGAAAGTAACAGTATGGCACTGACATTAAAACAAATTAAGTGGGGCCAGGGAAATAGATCGCAGGTCTAAGCACCTTCCTGGCAAATGCAAGGACCTGGGTTTAATCCCTGGTACCATATGCCATGCCAGCCCCCAAAACTGGATGTGGTGGCACATGCCTATAATCCCAGTGATGGGAAGGCTAAAACAGGAGAATCTCTATGAGTTCAAGCTGCATAGCAAGATCCTGTACCAAATAAATAAAGATTTTTTTAAAGTCTTTAAAAATGAACTAAATCAAATGAACAGAGCAAAAAGCCTTTTATACATGGTCAGTCTTTAACAAGACTACTAAGACTACCCAATGAGAAAACGTATTCCCTTGAACAAATGGTGTGGGGAAACCAATACAAGTAAAGGAATGAAACTGAATCTTTATCTTACATTATATACAATAACTAATTCAAAATGGATTGAAGATTTGAATATGAAAACTAAAACTGTAGTCCTCCTAGAAAAAACACACAGTAAAACTCTAATGATTCCAAGATTTCTCAGGTATGACACTAAAAACCCAGATGATGAGAGGATAAAATAGATAAAAGGAAGTGAGATATTGAGGTACTGAGGCAGGAGATCAGAGCATTGCCAGCTGGTTGGCCATGTAGGCACGATTTATCAATCACAAAGATCCAGGACACATGAACAGAAAAACAGTTCCCAAACACTGTTTCTGCGAGGCATGGTGGCACATACCTGTAATCCCAGCACTCTGGAGGCTGAGGCAGCAGGATGATCGACTGTGAGGCCAGCCTAGACTATATAATGAATTTAAGGTCAGTCTGAACTGCACAGCAAGACCCTATCTCAAGAAAAGTTTAAAAGAGTACTGCTCCTGGTATTATAGACAGCTAAGTTGGGTCAAAATATTACAGACAGACTGGAGCCTGAACCTCAAAGGAGTCAGTGCTGTAGATGAAAACACATCCCAACTGTGGCTGGAGGTGCCTCTGTTGAAGGACTGGGCTCAGTATAATGACGAGGCCTGTATGCTTCCCTAAGGAATGAAATAACTGCTACCACCTGTAAAGTCTAGCTAGGCAACATTCACCCTGGTGGGTGACCAGTACCTCCTGATCTACCCCTTCCTAAAGAGATCTTTGATCTTTACATATACTCTTGTTTTGTGACCTGCTTCCCCACGGATCAGTATTACCTAAGCAGCAATACTTGTAATCTAATTGGTTGGTCATAGTTTTGACTCATACTGTATCAACCTTGTGATTTTGCTTATTAAAATCTTCCTTCCTAATGTCCCCTGCCTTTTTTCCATCCCTATAAAAGGGATACACTTCTCTTTGTTATAGCAGATGGCCTTACTGCTCTCTGCCTGCCTGCACCCAGGCAAAATTCCACACCACAGTGCCCTTCTTCCCCGCAGAAGTTATACTTAATAGCCAAGGACTGTTTCCCACATCCTCATCCCTCCAACTTCTTCCCCTCAGCAACCTTTCAGGTCCTCCTCTCCCAGGACTTAAACTAGCCAACTGGGATACACTGTAAATCTTCAACCCAGCCACTAAAGAAAAGGTCAGCAGCTTCTCCTGCTTTGGGATAATGCACCTACTATCTCACTGTCCTTAAACTCACTATGTAGCCCAAGCTGGCCACACACACACACACACACACACACACACACACACAATATCCTCCTGCCTTGGCCTTTCAAATGCTGGAATTACAGCCAATGAAAGTACAAACTTTTCATAATGATTTAGTTGCCATAACCAAGAGACAATCTTTACCCTACTAGATCTCTATATGCTTTGTCCTCTGAATTTTTTTTTTAATTTTATTTATTTATTTATTTATTTTTGTCTTTTTTTGAGACAGGGTCTCGCTATGCAGTTGAGGCTGGTCCTGAGCTCACTTTTGTAGCCCAGGCTGGTCTCGAACTCGCACCAACCCTCCTGCCTCAGCCTCCCGAGTGCTGGGATTACAGGCATGCACCACCACGCCTGGCGTCCCTGAAATTGTTTTTAAACTTGCTAGTAAATGTATTCTACTACTACCCTAAACCCTTTAATCTATTTACAATCTTTCCTCCCTTTTGCTCCCAAAGACTTTATCTCTATGATGGGCTCCTATAATACCCAAAATGTATACCCACTACTTGTGTTCTACACAGTCTCAATTTCTTAAGACTATAAGCAATCAAGTGTGACTACTTTGTCTTTCCTACAACCAAATCTCTACTCTAAAGGCATCTGTAACCCTTGATCCTAACAAAGTCCAAGCCAGAACTTATGACTTGAATCACTTCTCCCATATATCTTAAGAATTTTATTTTTAGCCAGAAGTAGTGGTGTATGCCTGCAATTGCAACACTTGGGAGGTGAGACAGGTGGATCACTCTGAGTTCAAGGCTGTCTTACACTACACACTGAGACCTTGTCTATAAAAAAAAAAAAGAATTTTACTTTTAAAATTATCTTTATTCTACTGCTATTATCACTCCCTGTTTATCTACTATGTTAGTTCCACTGGCTTTCAAAATGTTGACCAGGCATGGTAGCACATGTCTGTAAGCCCAGCACTCTAGAGGCTGAGGAAGTTTGGGCTATAGTGAGTTCAAGGCCAGCCTAAGCTACATATTCTATCTGAGATAAACACAGAACAAAAAAGTTAATATGTCTTATCTTTTATAATAATTTATAATTCATATCCTGCAAATTAACTTAATTTGAAATTAGCAAAGTAGACTGAGGATGCAGCTCACTGGAAAAGTACTTACCTATCATGCATGAGGTCCTAGGTTCAATCCCTAGCACCAAAAACAAAACAAAACAAATACTTAAAAAATATCAAGAGCTATTAAAAAATTTTATATATGTGTGTGTGTGTGTGTGTGTGTGTGTGTGTGTGTGGAGAGAGAGAGAGAGAGAGAGAGAGAGAGAGAGAGAGAGGAGAGGAGAGGAGGAGGGAGAGGGAAGGGAGGGATGGAGGGAGGAGCACGGGGGGGGGGGGGGGGGTGGGTGTAGTGGCACATGCCTAAAATCCCAGCACTTGGGAAACTAAGGCAGAAGGATTGCCTCAAGTTCAAGGCTAGCATGGGCTACATAATGAGTATAAAGCTAACCTAAACTCAGGCTGAGCCAGCCATAATGTAAACAAATAAATGAAGTTTCAAGGGGCCTGGCGGGACGGCTCAGTGGTCTAAAACGCCTGCTTGGGAAAGCTTGGGCAGCTTCAGGGACCGCGGTTCGATCCCCGCAGCACCACATGCTGTGCCAGCCCTGCCCTCGGGGCGGGCTGAGCTGGCCATAAAAATGAGTGAATAAACAAACAAAGGTTCTGAAACAAGAAAAAAAAAAAAAATGAAGTTTCAAATAAAGCTAACCTGAACTACACTGAGAGACCCTATCTCAAAAATTAAAAAATAGCAAGGTGTGAAGGTGCACAGCTATAATACTAGCACTCTGGAGGCCAGATAGGATTGCTGCTGAATTCAAGGCCAATCCAAAACAATCATATTAAGTCAGCCTGAACTACATTAAGAAAGACCTCTCTCAAAAACAAAATAAAATAAAATTATCATTGGGTGATTATAAACTATCTTCAGGGTCTTGATCCTCTCCTAAGGACCATGGGAAACCAGAAAAGTTTAAATCTGTTATTTTTACATCTGTCTGAAACTTAGATTGAAGGCTATAATCTAATTGTTTGTAAATTAAATACTTCTTATTCATCTTTCTAATCTCTTCAGAATCTCAACAGAAAAATGACTTTGCACCTAAAAGGCTCTTTTTTGTTACTGTTTGCTTCACTTATCACATTGACCTAGTTTTCCCTTCCTAACAGGGGCTGCTCCTTTATTCTTATTTAAGTTTGCTTTTTGTTGGACTTTTGGAGACAAGGTCTCACTATATAGTCCACCTGGCCTTGAACTAACCATACAACCCAGGCTGGCCTCAAACCTGCAGCAATTGTCCTCCTGCCTAAGCTTCCAGGCATGCAACACCATGTCTGGCTAAACATTTACTCTAAAGAATCCTTTTTCCTTCTTACAGTCCCATAAGAATCAGTATCACCCTTCGTTCTGGGCCCTCTCCTATTCCAAATCAAGGTAGTCCATAGGCTGATCATGTCCTCTTCAATATCATTTCTGCACTTGGCTTCTAGGTCATACCATCTCCTGGCAGTACATCTCCCTAATCATTCTATCGCCTGAGTGACAGCCTCCCAAGATAGTGCTCCTCCTCGTCTAGCAGCTCTTTCAACGTTATGAGTGCCCCAGGCCTCCATCCTTGATCATCTTCTCTATCTCCATTAACTCCTAATCTTACATACTTTCAAATACTCCACCCCAGATGTCTTTCCCAAGCTTGAGTCATATATCTCATTGCCTACTTGACATCACCTGCATATATGAAATCATTTCAACATTAAAAAGTCTGAGTGTATTCCTAATCTGTCTCCCCAAACCTGCTGCACCCATAGCCTTTCCTATGTCCACTGAAATGTAGGAAGCCCTTCCTCCAGCTGCTCACTCAAAAAAACTGAATTGCCTTTGGGTCTCTCCTTTCTCTCACAGCCAAGCAATCTGTTGGGCATCTTTCACAAATTACTCAACATTATTCTTATAACATTCACTCAAGCCTCTAATCTATCATTATATTACACCTCTCTATAACATTCTATAGGCCTCTTGCTTTTTCTCTTGATTCACCTCATTTCTGCCTCTTTGTGTGGTCTATTCTCAATATAGCAGTTAGTTATACTCAAAAAAACATAAATCACACCTGTGACCTCACCCTGCAGTACCCTACCTCTCAGCTGCAGTAACATTCCCATATTGCTGGCTCCCAAAGCCACACTCTCCAGCCTTAGAGCATTTGCACTGCTGATTGTTCCCTGAACTCAGAATGATCTTCTGAATCCTTACACAGGTTCCTTCCTCACCTCCTTCAAATCTGTGCTAAAATATCATCTTCTCATTTAAGATCTGCTTGGTCCAAATGATTTAAAGCTGCAATTTGTTCCTCGTCCAGCATTTTGCTCTACCTTTTTCCTTTTTATTTACTCACACGCTATATTATATTGCAAACATTAAAAATTTATTTAGTATACCCTACGATAAGAATCAGCCAGCTGCATTCGGTACAGGGTCTTTACACAGCTTGGACTTCTAGCAATCCTCCTGCTTTCAGCCTCTCCAGCACTGGGATTATAGGCCCATGCCATCATGCACGGTCCTGGTAGCAGATTAGTGCACCCCGGGGCAGGGCTGGCCAGCATGTGGTGCCTGAGATCAACTGGTCCCTGCTCTTGCTTAACTAGGTGCTTAGTCTGTTGAGCTAGCTCACTGGCCCTCACACTATTATTGCTATAATGCAGCTTACTCTCTAATTTCAAATGGAAAACAGAAAAATTCCCAACATTTTATATAAAAGTATGCTTTATAATAATTATACACACATGAAGTTCAATTACTATATAAATTGATACAGGGTATACTCATTTGTGAAAAAAACAATGAAGGCATGGCATGAGGCATCACTATACTTTAATTACTAGATACTAATGACAATAAGAAAAGGTTGCACTTGAACAAATCTTGTTAAATGTCATTTCTCCATTTAGAAGGATGAATAAAAATGTCTGCCCAAATAAATTGTCCAAGCTTATCTGCATTATAAGGAACACAGCCAGGACTGAATCCTATCCTAAGCCCAAAAACTTCTATGCTCCCCCCTCCCACACCTTCTTAGGTTCACAGGCCCAGACCTTAGTGTTTGTAGTTTCTTCTACCTGCAGTGCTCTCCCAAGTCTCCTTACCAACACATTCCCACTGAGTGCCTACCACAAGTGGTCCCATGCTCCCTGTAAGTGAGGCTGCCTGCAGTGACAGTCCCACACCATGCTGTCTTTTCTCCGTAGCACATACCACACCACACCTGTGCTATCTGTTCTGTGTTCAGGTTCCATACTGGATTTCTTGAGAATAAGGAACAGAACTAGAATCCCGACTGAGTCCCACCCGGTAGCAGAGCCTGCACGTCTGCCACAGGTAAGCTGCCTGCGCCCCACTGCCCCACCTCTGCGTTCCTGCGACTAACTTCCTGTTCCAGTCCCAACCCGAGTCTCAGCTAGTAGCAGAGCCTGCGCGCCGGCTGGGTCAGGATCCTTAGCCCACATAGCCCTCCCCCGACCCCCGCCCCTTTTTTGAACCCCTCCAGCCCAAGCTCCAGCACCGAACCCATCAAACATCACCTCTGGCAAACGATCTGGTCCACGAGCCTACCAGGACTACTCAATCCCAAAGCTCCACCTCCACCTACAGACCACATCCTACGGGATTCAGAGAAGCTAGCAGCCAGAGCTCCACCACAGAATCAGGAACCGCTGTAGAGGAACCAGCTTGGAGTCTCCAGAACAAACGCCCATAGACACAGCATAACACTGCCAAAGTGCAGAGGCCGCTTCCATACAAAATGATAACAACAAGGAGTAGGAGGCAATCTCAGGGCCCGTGCCCACCCAAATCAAATACAGAAGACACTATCATGGAAGAAAATAGGAACCATACAGATGAAACCTCTGAATTGGTAGCCTCCGAGGCATACACACAACTGCAGAAACTTATAGAGCAACTGAGATCAGAGATAACATCAGAAGTAAAAAAAGAAATACATGAAGTGGAAAAACGGCTGGAGAAACGTATAGAGGACAGCAGAGCAGAAATAATATCTAAAGTTGACAAAGACATCCCTAAATCAATAGCATCCCAAGTAGGGGAACAACTACGAAAAGTAGAAAGGAGAACAGAACAGAAATAATCTCTGTATTAGACAGAGAAAGGATAACCATAATGACAGACTTCAATACTATTAAAGAAGACATCGATAAAAAATTACAGTAGAATAGAAAAATGATGGACACCCTGACAGAGCAATATAGGAAAGACATAGATTGCATGAAACAGTTTCAAAGAGATATACAAGAAAATAAAACCTCAATCACAAGTTGGCAGACCCGAATGAACGAAAATGAAGATAGAGTTTCGAACCTTGAAGACACAGTTGCAGCCAGTGAAAGGGTAAGAAAGGATCTTTTAAAAACAACCAGAATGCAGGAAAAAAATAATTCATCATCTGCAAGACGATGCAAAAATGAATAACATGATATTAATGGGAATCAATGAGAAAGAAGGAGTCAATACAAATGATATGAAAAGAATATGGGCAGAAGTAATAGCAGAAAACTTCCCAAATTTGAGGAAACAATCAGACATTCAGGTAACTGAAGCCTACAGAACCCCAAATAACATCAACCCAACTAAAAACACGCCAAGACATATATCAGTGAAGATACCAGAAATCCAGCTGAAGAATAACATACTAAAAGCTGCTAGAGAAAAGAAGGAGATCCCATTTAAAGGAAAACCCATCAGAATAACACCAGATTTCTCCTCACAAACCATGAAGTCAAGAAGAGCATGGAGCAGAGTGCTTCAAGTCCTCCATGAAAACAATTTTCAGCCCAGACTATTGTACCCGGCAAAACTCTCCTTCAAGTATGAGGGAGAAGTGAAATATTTCCATGACAAAGAACAACTAAACAATTTCACGACATCAAAACCAGTGCTACATAATATTCTAACAAATATTTTAGAAAGGGACCAAAATGACCCAAATCCAACAAATGAGAACAGAAAGATCCCACCAAATAGAGTAACCAACTAAAAATAGGAGCAAAAATTGGTAAACAGTAGCGAATAAGAGTCATGTCAGCCATAAGTCAATACATTTCAATTATAACCATCAATGTAAATGGACTCAATTCTCCAATTAAAAGAAGCAGACTTGCAGAGTGGATAAGGAAACAGAGCCCAACAATATGCTGCATACAAGAAACACATTTAACCCGTAAAGAAACTCATAGGCTTAAAGTTAAAAGTTGGAAAACATGCTCGAGCAAACCACAAAAAAAAGCAGGGGTAGCAATCCTCTTTGCAGACAGTCTAAACTTCAAAGCAAGACTGATCAATCGAAATAGAGAAGGCCACTACATACTGGTTAGGGGAAAAATTCATGATGAAGAGGTAACACTCATAAATATGTATGCACCCAACATGGGAGCAGCAAGCTGTATAAAACAAACCTTAATGGACCTGAAAAATCTCATATCCAATACTACAATTTTAACAGGAGACCTCAACACTCCCTTATCCGAAAAAGATAGGTCAAGCAAACAAAAAATCAGCAAAGAAGTGGCAGAACTGAATCAGAACTTGAAACAATTGGACTTAGTGGACATATACAGAGTGTTCCATCCAACCACCTCAAAATACACATTCTTCTCAGCTGCACATGGAACATTTTCTAAAATAGATCATATACTAGTCCATATATCATGCCTAAGTAGATGCAAGAAAACAAAAATTATCCCATGCATATTATCTGACCACAGTGCAATCAAATTGGAAATAAATGACAAAAGAAGCCATACGAATTTTAGGACTACATGGAAACTAAACAGCACTCTTCTCAACAACCAATGGGTTACAGATGAAATTGAAGAAGAAATAAAATGGTATCTGCAATGTAATGAAAATTCAAACACAACCTACCGGAATTTGTGGGATGCAATGAAAGCAGTTCTCAGAGGGAAATTCATAGCTCTGAACTCACACATTAAGAAAATAGAACGGGAACAAATAAACAATCTTACACAACACTTAAACCGTCTAGAAGCGGAAGAACAAACGAAATCCAAAGCCCAAAGGCGGGAGAAAATTATAAAGATTAGAGCAGAAATCAATTCAATTGAGACAAAGAAAACAATACAAAGAATTAATGAATCCAAAAGCTGGTTCTTTGAAAGATTAAATAAGATTGATAAGCCCCTAGCTAACCTCATCAAAAAGAGGAAAGAAAGGACTCAAATTCAAGCAATAACGAATGAAAAGGGTGAAAATACTATAGACCCAGCAGAGATACAAAGAATCATAAATAGTTACTTTGAGAATCTCTACTCTCACAGAATTGAAGCCACAGATGAAATGGACAGATTCCTAGACAAGTACAAATTACCAAAACTGAATCAAGAAGATATTAAAATTCTCAACAGCCCAATAACAGCCAATGAAATACAAAATGTAATAAAAAGCCTACCGACAAAGAAAAGTCCGGGACCTGATGGATTCACCTCTGAATTCTACAAGAAATTTAAAGAAGACATAACCCCAATATTCCTCAAACTCTTCAATGAGACTGAAAAAGAAGCAATCCTTCCAAAATCATTCCTAGAGGCAAGTATCACACTGATACCAAAACCAGAAAGAGATGTAACTAAAAAAGAAAACTACAGACCAATTTCTCTCATGAACATTGACGCAAAAATTCTCAATAAAATCCTAGC
Organism: Myocastor coypus; assembly: GCA_004027025.1. NCBI lineage: Eukaryota > Metazoa > Chordata > Mammalia > Rodentia > Myocastoridae > Myocastor > Myocastor coypus. The sequence goes on from PVJA010015961.1 coordinate 44,410, forward strand.
CATTAGAATACAACAAATCATCAAGAAGAT